>CP092884.1:59357286-59367396 GCA_030710605.1 Cordylochernes scorpioides
AATAACGATTGTAAATAATCTAAGCAGCAATAATAAATAAAGTGCTATATGCGTGATAACATAAAACCAGGAAACAACAATATTACTAACAACGTCACGCCTTGCTTGAGTCTATTTCCACCTTCAAGATCCGATTTCCATGTTACAATTAGTGATTGGTTAGTGATTCTCAAATGGACGTATATATCAAGTATTAAAAGAGATTATATATATACTTTTTAAAAACTATACGCTTCTTTATTATATTTTACAAGGCTACCCTTGGAAAAAGCATCGAGAAATCTACTCAGAGGGTCATGGACAGCTAAAAGAATAAATATTTTAATCTTAAATGAAATTAATATCAGTAGAGATCCCTAGAATCCCAAATATGTAAACAAAGAATGATCTACTTCGGACATATGTTGAGAGAAAATGGTTTAGAAAAGATGTTGATGTTGGTGAAAATTGAATGAAGAAGAAAAGAAGAAGACCTGCAACAGGAAGGTAACTTGATGAACTGTGAGTCACTAACATATATAAAATATAGAAAAGGAAAAATCAAATCACCAAGAGAGGATGAGTATCTTATATTTAATGTTTACGTTTCAAGCTTTCGGGTAATAACGACCCTTCTACAGGAATAAGAACTAAAGAATGAATCTAGATGGATCAACTGGTTATATATGTATATATATTTACATATCCGCAAGCTTGAAACATAAATATTAAATATAAGATACTCATTCTCTCTTTGTGATTTTCTTTTTCTATTAATTGTCGAAGGATTATAAGTCGAGATATGAAATAATAATAATAATATAATGAAAATATTCAATTATTCGAGGTTTCGGCAACTATCATTTAAATGTATTTTATCAATTTTCTTATTTTCGATAGGATTATTCAAATAATAATCTTTATATATTTATCATGTGTATATAATCTTTCTCCATTTTTACCCCTTTGTATATTTCCCACTTTCATAGGTTTCTCTGTCTTGTAACCCCAAGGAGAATCCTCTGTAAGACCTGTGTGTCTTAAAGGTTTTTGTGTTTGTGTGTGTATTTTATTACTTCTTCAGGTTTGGTTTGTTCCACACCTGACAAGGGTGATTGCTAGTGACCGAAACCTCTGGAAAACAAAGATATCCATCTGGTTGCAGAGGTTCTCTTCAAATATAAATATGGCAGGACAATATGCATCTTTAATGTATAACCTATATTTCTATACGTACACACAACAACATATATATAACTCATATTATCACATGTGAGCAATAGTTACCCAGAAATTATTTGAAAAAGTAAAAATCAATATCAGGTAAAAAGTTTCTTTTAATTTAAATTTGCAAGCTTTCGAGTAAATATACTGTTCTTCAACGGGCTGATATTCTATGTACAATCTCTAAATAATATTTATACTGAATAATTGAAAACTTTTGTGATTGGCATATGCACCAAAGTTTTCAATTATTCTGTATAAATATTATTTAGAGATTCTATCAGCCCGTTGAAGAGCAGTATATTTAGTCGAAAGCTTGCAAATTTAAAGAAACTTTTTACCTGATATTTATTTTTGCTTTTTCATATTATCATATGTTAAAACATCAAATTATGTTGTTATACGGTGTATTGGGGGGGGGGGGGGGGGTTGTATACATTTGAAAGTTTCGCATGGACGAACAAACATTCTTTTAAGAAAACATTTCTACCGGAAATTTCCTCCCTCTTGTTAGAAGAATTTATTTGAAAGAAAAGTTAAAGATTTGGTAATTTTAATGGTTTAGAAACTACCCACAAATCCTCTTTATAATCTTTTAAACCGGATTGGCTGGTCCCTTGTTAGCATCCCTCTTTATTTAGTTTTGGTAAAACTCTAAGTTTTACTTTAACGTTATAATATTTAATGTATCTATATAACCAGTGTTATAAAGTGGAGAATATTTGTCCATATAGTTACCATAAGTTGACTTGATGGATACTAACAACAAAACATAGCTGGTTCTTAAAATTAAAGATACTTCGGCCAGTAAGGAATAAAGATAAACTCAGACATGAGTAGATCCTACAGGAATTGCAATAACTGTTACAACACCCAACTTACTCCGGACCACATATACAGTTGCCCGGCCATCCTTACAGCCCTCTATATGGCAGACATCAATCCAGAAGAAGACATCCATGCAGACAAGGCACCTCAGTTGGCCGGTATTGTGATCAGGGTGCATGGACCGATCTCATCTGTTCCCTGAACAAGACACAACCACCGCTTCGGCCAGTAAATCTTTTTATTACATCGAATTTTCGACAAAAAATATTTTTTTCCTCGTCAGGAGCAAATAAAAATTAAAACATTTGGCAAGGCGTTAAAAATTATTCTTCAGAGAATTCAGACCAAGACAAAATTTTGTCGAATAGTCGAGATAATAAAAATATTTACTGGTCAAAGTATCTATATTTTTAAGAACTATGAATGCCAGCCAGGCAGCCTCTATCTTCACGAAAAACATAGCTAGTTATCTAACATGAAGCTGTGGGAAGATGATATTCATTGACTTGGCATTTCTTCCGTTTAAAAATGCATTAAAACAACACAATTGGTTATCGCTCCAGTACAAAACGTAATGGTAGGGATAAGGAATGTGTTACAACACCATTTTTGGCAAATTCAGACAAAAAGTCAATAACCTGTATACCACGATTTTGAGCTATTGGACTTATCTGTACCAATATACATATATACCAAAAATGGCACTTTTCTTTAAAATTTAGGCTGGGTTATGTTATGTAAATATATAAGGTATGTAGATAATATATTTATTATCTAGACATTACTCCACTTTTTTTTTATTATATTATTTTTTATTTTTGAAAATAGAGCAATCCATATATAAATCTTTAATTAAAAAGACATATATTGGATCAAAATATCATTTATTTTACCAATATTTCAGTTGGCTGAACGCCAACCTTTATCAAGGTGTTATAACATTTTAAAGTGTGTCAACAACAAAATCAGCGCTACATTTTTAAAACTTAATGCTGTTGACGTTATGTGGCGCTGAGTTTGTTGTTGACACACTTTAAAATGTTATAACACCTTGATAAAGGTTGGCATTCAGCCAACTGAAATATTGGTAAAATAAATGATAATTTGATCCGATATATGCCTTTTCAATTAAAAATTATTTTTTCAGCAAACATTGATTAGAAGTTAATAAAATTGTTTGAATTGTCTAGACACTACTCTCCAAGGCGATTGATCTATTGCTATAGTCTGATGAGATAGATGGCCCAGTTGGTCCATTCATTGAGCATTTTCGTGGGAAAAATACTGCAGTAGTTTTTCTTCTTGCCTTCCACATCTATATGCCGTTGGTATAATAGAAGGTTCACAGAGAAGCAGATTCCAACTTTAAGGATAAGTAAGTGTCCTCCTACATATTAAGATGAAGTTGGAGACTTATCCCTTGGTCTTCTGTCTTAGCCGCTCTAAGTCGTTTTTTACCCTACCCCACGTGGAGGTAGCAGGTTGGGGTTTTCCTTTCTTAGAAGATGATACCTTCTAGTAAAGCCTCTACCACATAATTCAATTAATTGACCTTTTAATACACTAAACATTTAAGTTTAAAGAATCGAAATATTTTTTTTAAGAGGCTATTACCAGTTTAACATAATATATGCAAAATAGTATAAAAATTAAATTTTACTGGGATCAGGTGAGTAAATTAAGAAATAAAGACATCCCCTGATTGTGCAACTAAAAGTTCCTGATGACTTGCACCATCTGTCGCTGAGGTACAGCTTACACCACGCTAATGAGGGCCAACAGCCCGAAACGCGTACGTGGTTGGCTTCTCTTGATTAATCAAGAAATAGTATTTGGACAATTCTGAAATAATTAAAAATCAACGAATAACTGATATTTATTCCGACAGATGGCGTAAGCCATCAGTAACTATTAGTTCCACAATCAGGAGATGCCTTTTTTTTTTTGCTTATAATATACATATATGTTAATATTAAAAAAGGCATATCCTGACCAGAAGCACATGTGCTTTACAGAAGGCAGAGCGCCATCTGGTGGAACAGAAATCAACTAAACATTGATTTAGCCTGTTCCCTAGATATTTGGCCAACCCAATTTCTTGATAAATCAAGAGAAGCCATCCACGAACGCGTTTCGCGCTTTTGGCGCTCGTCAGCGTTTAAAATTGATTTCAACACCTTTATTTTAAGGAGAAATAACGATTATTTCTAACCCCAGGGATGAAGTATGAAAGGATGAACCGTGAAGAGTAATGATAAACGAAAAAATAAAAGTGTCCAGGGATGGGATTCGAGCTCACAGTGTTCCGTTTACCGGGCAGATGCCAAGTCCACTAGGCTACCCTTATTTCTCCTCAAAATAAATTTCGATTTTTCGTTCAAAATAAACACATGCGGGATAATTTTCAAATGTCGTTCTACAATTATAAACCGCATTATAGTGTATTATAATATTAACATGTTAATATTGATAAATTTAAAATACCAAATGTGTTATTGGATTGTAGACATGTTTTGATGGAATAAACTGGGTGTAGATTCCTGGCGGTTGAAAGACGGTAAGATTAACACCTCTGTTATGTAAGCTATACTGCAAACACAATCTTGGCTGGCTTTTACATGGTGGTATGACAGGTAATAGATATTAGTCATTAGTTTTGGTGGAAATTCTAAAAATATATAAATTCCTGTTAGAAATATACCAATGTGAGAATTATACTCATGGACAAAATTTAAGGAAATTGTACCTTTTAGCATGTATATCGGGATTCAGACAATAACTCTGAAAGATATTACAGTGACCTTTATTGAAGATACACGAGATAACCGAGTATGATCAAAATTTTCTCTGTCGCCATAAAAAAACAGATGACCGGCGATATCAAAGACTTTCTATGCATTAAATTTTAGCCTTGATGTTAGATTATTTAATTTTACACAATAAAACAATATTTCCTTATGCATACCTCTGGTGAATCCTGTATAGGGTTAGTGACCCTAAATAAAGGCTTTTTGTTGTTGTTGTTGTAACAATATTTCCTACTATTCTTTCTGCGATAGAAAAAATATTGAGAGAATTTTAGCTTTTGAGAGATGAAATCTTCCAGTGGTTTCGCCAGTTTTCTCTAGGTTACGATCGAATATTGCATTAGGCTGTTCTGCTTATATATTTCCTGTAATTTTGAGGAGAATTCATCGTTTGATTAAATACCTCAACCAGGAATTATTTAAAATACTAAATTTATAAGCAGAGAAAAGCGCCCAATACAATAATAATGTTGTATGGTAAATTAAACTGGCGAAACCGCTGAAAGGGTTCTTTTTTTCTATTGCAGAAAGAACACAGTAAGAAGTATTTTTTTTTCTTGAAACACTTTTTATATAAAATTTTAAATTTTATATACCTATGATACTCCCTATATTCTTGTATATAAATATTTTTTACTCTTTTGTGCCAAAAAAATACCTAACAATTTTGCATACTCACGCAAATAAAGGGTAAATACGAGTATATATATATGTGGTGATATTTGAGATTGATCAATGAGTATTAACAGTTTAACAACATATAACAAATATATTAGGAATTCTATAGAATATATACATAACAACAACAAAAGCTTTATTAAGACCTTTTGGTCTTATACAGATTTTCTCCTAGTAGAAACGGGTATATACAGGAATAACACGGTAATAGTAACGATAATCAGCAATGTTATTTACAATGTATTAAATAAGGGGAAAGATAAACGGCTTTTGGTATAAACTTATATATAAGTAATCGATAAAAAGCAATTCCTTTTATTAAAAAAAACAATAATAATTAGTAGTATTGACAGAAATTTCTATATGGATATTTGTAGATTCAGTAATCAAGGAGATACAGAGTAGAATGTAAAGAGTCAGTACAATCTGTTATATATTTGATACACCGCTGGGGGAGAAAACTCTGTGCGTGACTTCTAACTTTCACTGACGGAAGGAGAAAAAATTGAAATCGTGTCTTCAGCTTGTTAAAATTTAATATATCCCCATACAGCGGCACTTCTACAACTTTTGTATGGATGCTTATGTAATATAGAAATTAGTGTTTTTATGGTTAAAAAACTTGTATTAACACAACTCTTGTTTTATATATATTCACCCATAACCGCCTTTATTAAGACGGTCTTCTATAAAACTGATTCTTTTTGGGGAGATATGTAAATATGGTAGTGGCTTATATATGCAAATTGAAAAAATATATTTGATATGGGAATAAAGCCCTGTTTATATTTATATTATTTACGTTTATTTATACAACTTAGTGGAGGAAAGAGAAATTTATATAAATTTGAGTTATTGGATTATGTTTATATATATAGCATAAAGTTGTTGGATTATAGTTTCATGAACTAAAAGAGGCACCTCTCCCTTTAAAAATTCATTAAAATGTTTTGAGTGTATCAACCCTAGTACAAAACGTAATGGTGGTGATGAAAACTGTATGCAACTTGTTAGTTTTTGCCTGAATTTACCAAAACTGGTGTTGTATTATATTCTTCCTCAAAATTGCGTTCTTTACTGGGGGGAGGTACAAAAGTGTAATGTTTTTATGCATTTTTAAAGGGAGAGGTGTCTTTATATATAACACCTCTCCCTCTAATTGTGCATGGAAGTTTTCAACGCTGTATATTTTTAAATATATATTTGTCGTCCTTTATATATTAAACACACTAGCATAGAATACTTCCATTTTCAACATACATACATATAACGCTTTGCTATATATATATATTTACATATTTACAATCTGCTTCTCGTCCTACTGGAAAATAATTATATTTAACCAAGTTAATAAGCTAATGGTAGATATATTAGAATATAAAGAAATGGGAAGTTTTTTCTTCTTCTTATTTTTCTAAAAAATAATAACGGTCTAGGCAAAATTATACCGCAGAAATTGTTTTTTATCGATTTTTTTTCTCTCTTCTCTGAGAAGGGAAATGGAATTGATGAAATATCTAACTTGGAGAGAGAGAGAGTGAGATATTAGAAGGGTCTTTTCTTGGTCAAAAATCGATTTTACAATCATTCTTTTTATTATTAAATTATTTTCTATATCTTTATACTCAATATGGCATTCTATATCTTTATACTCAATATGGCATTCTATATCTATATACTCAATATGGCTTTGCATTCTATGCTAGTTTTTATTGTTATAATTCCCTATATTTAAGGAAAGCTTGCCATATCTAGGTATTCATGATAAAATTGTGAAAAAAATATTAAAATTATAAATATATTCTCACAATGAGTATCTTTTTTATTTAAAAAACGCTAACTTTCAAGCGTTAATCGCTCTTCAACGGGCTTACTATAATATCGACTTTATCCCACCAGAAATATTTACAAAAACAAACGCGCGCAGCGTGGATATTTATAACTGAAAATTTTTATAACTTAACATTTTAAATTGGTTTGTAATTTAACTATTTTATGGAATATGTCTATTTTAATTTTTATCATATCTAGGTATTTTGACAAATATTTAATGGATTTATCTTAAATTTCTATAAAACCTTAAAAAGAACGAAAATATTTCTACAATTAGTTAACTGAAAAGAAGAGAATGGGGAACTTTCCCAACTGATTTCTACAATTTAATCCACCACATCTAAGCTACAATTATTGTATTTAAAATTCAATTGCCATCTATCGTTTAAAAATTGTAATAATTATTTTTAGCAATGTGTTTCTTTTCACATATCGAATATTATCTCTACAGACCTTACTGTCTGTGCAATGATAAATGTTATTGAACGAAAGGGCTTGGCTTATCAGTGGTAAACTCTCTCATTCAATAACTTTTATCACACATACATACAGCTTTATTAAGACCACCAGTCTTATACAGATTCACCACAGGAAGAAAGCATAGATGGAGCTCCTATACTCCAGGCATCGCAGTGCCCAACAGCCTCTAGGTCCGACACATGTCCAGTGGCCACACCGTGCATAGGTTAGCGTATCACTGAAAAGCGAGTGTGGAATCAGCCCCGTCTTCGTTTTCCTCATTATAGTAAGGTCTGTAGAGATAATATTTGGTATGTGAAAAGAGAAACACATTGCCAAAAATATAAAGTCGAAAGATAGAATCCCCTGAGATGTAAATAACAGAAAAAAAAAACGGCCTCCGAGGATAAGTTTCTTGCTTTATTTACATATTGTCTCAAGCTTTCGGATATTTTAAACCCTTCTACAGGAGTATATGACAAATGAATCTTAATCTTTAACTATTAATTATATATTGTATTATATTACACTCAATATATTATACAAATTTTAACTAATATATTGTTTATTTCTGTGTATATAGTGTGTCTGTACTTGAAGGCTTATTCTTGATGTAATGATGTTTTAACAATTGTAGAAAAAGAGATGAATATGTAATTGTAGAAATTTGATTTAAAAAAATTTTGCTTCGAGCACAGCTTATATATTAAAGGACAAGACAACCAATATGTAATTGTAGAAATTTGACAATAATTTTTTGCTTCGAGCAAAGCTTATCTACTAAAGGACAGGACAACCAATATGTAATTGTAGAAATTTGCCAAATAAATTTTTGCTTCGAGCACAGCTTATCTACTAAAGGACAGGACAACCAATATGTAATTGTAGAAATTTGCCAAATAAATTTTTGCTTCGAGCACAGCTTATCTATTAAAGGACAAGACAACCAATATGTAATTGTAGAAATTTGTCAACACATTTTTGCTTCGAGCACAGCTTATCTATTAAAGAACAGGACAACCAATACCAAAGTTTGTTTAGGCGGACACTACACACAGCGCCACCTGTATGTCGTGGATGGAATTACTCAGCGCTATTTACATATTGGACAACAATTTCTACAGTTGTTGAACTGACGGTTATTGGTGTCTATTGAGATAACTCTCTTGTAGAAATGGAGTTCCAATTTTAAAACGACGGCTGAAATGCTTTGCATTCTATATCTATACTTTTTTTTATTGTATTAATTATTTACATATAGGGAGGGTTCATCACTGATGAGCCAAGCCCTCCTAAACCTTTTTTTTTATCGCAGTAATGACAGTAGAAGTTTGTTTTATATTTTTAAAAGAAACATTCGTGCTTTTCTAGTTCTATTTCTTATATTTTTGTTTAAGGGGTTATGTAAAAATGATTTAAATCGTAAAAGAATTTTAAATTAAAAATTATAATAATTAAAATATGTTTAATCAATGTTAATTTTTATGAAATATAATACAAGCTTTATATATATATAAAAAGTTGAGGGACATTTATATAATACTATATTTTGGTATATATACATTATATTGAAATTAAGAGAGTTCATATAAACATATATATATATATAATATAATTATAAATTAATGTATTAAGAGTAAAGATAGTTGAAAAGGAAAAAAAAATGGTAGAGAATATGTTTAGATTTCAGAAAGGTTTAAAAATGTAAAAAAATAAAATAAAATAAAGGGGCTATAACAAAATTAAAAATGGTATTTACATATTTACATAATAGCTTGATTGTGTAATGTAAGAAACGAGGTACTCTATGACCTCCTAACAATAAAAAGACACAGAGAGAGCGAGAAAGAATGTGTGACAAATATAACACGTGTGTCACACACACTACTGTAGGCCCTTCCAACCCAACAAAGAACTAAAAATAGGCGAGGTTCGAGCATTCGCCGCTAGGGGCGCTACACGACAGTGGACGTAGGTCGTGTGATGATCGGCTGCTGGCACGGCGGCGTCGTCTGAGCGATTGGAATATTTCTTACGTGATGTTCTCCAAACGGACCAGACTTCTACTCTACTCCCTCCTTTTCCTCTGGAAAATCGGTAAGTCCCGCTCGTCCTTCCATTTTAAACTTCAAATTTGCATACACACGGATATCGGGAAGGTCTAGCGTCACTTCACGATCTCATCACACTTTAAAAGCTTTCGTAAAATCGATAGATCTAGTTTCGGACTGTATTGATACTACCACATTGTTTATTGTTATTCCTATTTACATATAAAATCTTGACCAGGAGTATAGGGTGT
>CP092884.1:59367496-59453674 GCA_030710605.1 Cordylochernes scorpioides
AAAATATCATTTATATTACCAATATTTCAGTTGGCCGAATGCCAACCTTCATCAAGGTGTTATAACATATTTAAAGTGTGTCAACAACAAACTCAGCGCCACATAACGTCAACAGAATTAAGTTTTAAAAATATTTTTTTAATATTTAAAGTATATATATATAAACAAATCTATGTGGTTATTAAAACCTTTCGTCTTAAAAGTAATTTTTCAACTGAATAACGGGGTAGCAAGAAGTTGTGAAATTTACAATAACAAAAAAAAAAAAGTATATTAACTATATTCAATATAATAAGTTCCGTTATTACAATATACTATATGTAAAATTTATAAACTCAGAATAAATAAAGTGACGTATTCAATAATAAAGTAGGTAGAGAGTTGTGAGTGAAACCTATATACATACTTACAGGGTAATATGCAACTGTCACCCCAGTGGGACATAAAGTGGGTGATGACATATATTATTGTGTTTTATGCGTCGAGGGAGCGGCGTGGAATAAAGACTTGGGTCTTCAACTTTTTGTTTCCCCTCGCTCCGGTTGTTGTCTGTATTTATGTACATTGTTTAGGTGGATTTATACGTCTCATTGCTATCGGAATATAACCTCTTACGTTTGTTGTCTTCACCATTTATGTTTTTATTCCATGTTACACTAAGATTTATTTCGTTTCTATTTATTATAACGTAAAATAAAAACTTTTTCTATACTCATGGATAAAACTTAAGGAAGTTGTACTTGTAAATAGGCTTTATATCTGTAAATAGTTTTCTTTCTTTTTTTGTTGAGTCTAGTGTTTTTTATATCCTCTCTCTGTTGTGAGTTGTTAGAAATAAAGACCTAGTGATTATTTATTGAATACAAGCAGTAATTGAAGATGAGTAAACATTATAGTTTACAATTAAGAGCATGATGATAGGTGCCGTGTCCAAATACAGTATATTGTTACAACATTCTCCCATAATTTACGGAAATATGTAGATATAAATATATAAAAGAGAAGCAGGATAATACCTATAACCTATATGTAAATAATATTATATCAAAATAATTATAATTCTATATTTACATATTTCGCATATATATTAATTTTAAATAATATTTTAAAAAGGTGTTTGCACTTTTTAAAGACTTTTTACACTTTAATGACAACAATTACCGGAGTTTCCCTGAATGTATATAAAATAAAACCCATTTTTAAAATCAATTTTATCTTTTTTTCTTGTTTTTGCCACTAATTCACTGTATAGCTCTCGGTAGTAAATATGTATATATGACTGAAAGGTCTTAATAAAGGTATTGATTGATTACAAACAGCTATTTACTTCCAATCGTCTGTAAAAGAAGACATCCAACAGATCGCCATGACTACGTAACACCAGAATGTTGATAACAGATTGACGACGTCCCGTTCTGCCCATAACGTTGTCTGAGATAACGTCTCTGGAGATCCCAATTTTATGGAGGGAACATCGAGCAGCTTGTTCCAAACTTGGGCTGTTGAAGGAAGACAAGGGGCGATGGATCGGTTCGGGAATTTCTTTTAATAACTTAGCTCTCTTGATTTATGTTTGGAAATTTCAAAGTTTGGCTTCTCTCTCTCTCTCTCTCTCTCTTTATATATATATATATATATTATATTATCTAAAAATTCGAATATTTCTATATTTTAAAAAATTTATATTTTATTTTTATCCATTGATAATTTTACTTTTGCTATCATCGTTTTTAGAAAGACTTTCAGTTTTGTTGTAAATATGTGTAGTTAACATATCTATCCTTTTAAATCACAAATATAGGATTAACTTTATAAATTCTATATAATGTGAAAATATCTAATGTGTAATATTTATTCAAGTAATTGAAAATAAAAGCTACTTGACGGTAAATAATTATATTTTTCTTATCACGACTGCACCTTCAACCCTTTATCTTATCGATCCTTTGTCTTATCAACCCTTTATCTAACAACAACAAATTTATTCATAACATATATACATATACTGAATGTTTCGTTTCAGTAAACACATGGAACATATATATAGCCATATAGTTATTTCTCCTTAAAATAAATTTTTCGTTCAAAAGAAACACATGCGGGATAATTTTCAAATGTCGTTTTATAACCATTCTTTATTTATTATAAATATTAAATGTGTAGAGAGTAAAACTTCTTTGATTTTGTACCATGATAATATGGATTTTTTCAGAAATTCGGTTATTTCTCTGTAATCCCACTCTGTAACATCTAAACTAAGGTAAAAGAAAACCATAAATAATACAGAATTTTTGTCCCAAATTTAGTTATAATATGAATTTTCTT
Organism: Cordylochernes scorpioides; assembly: GCA_030710605.1. Lineage (NCBI taxonomy): Eukaryota > Metazoa > Arthropoda > Arachnida > Pseudoscorpiones > Chernetidae > Cordylochernes > Cordylochernes scorpioides. The sequence continues at coordinate 59,369,822 of CP092884.1, forward strand.
TTTCTTAAAAAAATTATATAGGATTTTGAAAAAAAAAATTAATGAAGGCAAATTTTCAAAATATTTATCAATATTACTATAAGTATACTATAAGGGTCGGTGGATGGATGGTCTAAACCGTTGGTTTTTCGACCGCTACGACCCGGGTTCGATTCCCGCATTGGGCACTTTTTTTTTCTGATTTAAAAAAAATGCTCCAATGGCCCCTGATTCTTGCAAAGGTCCAACCCCACCAGCGAGTGCAAGTTACCAAACGGAGCTCTGGCACATTTGTAAGTGTAAAGTTGAACTGCTTTTTACATATGTAGATATGTGGTGCACTTACAGTAAAAACAATCGCCAACTTCTACCCACCATGATTATCATGACCTGTACCACGTGTATTAGGGATAATATTACTATAATTTTAATTTATTATTATAATCAGAAAGAGAGAGATGTCGGTCTTTTACATAAATATAAAAACAAATACAAAATATTTTTTCCTGTAAATCGAAGGTTCTAAAATATTTGTTTGTTAAATAATTCCTACATGATGTTCAAGCCTATCTATCGTTTACACAACACAGAAACCTTTATTAAGACATCTAGTCTTATATTCAAATGAAGTCTACACATGAAAATAATAAAAAAGTAAAAGTTAATCACATTTAATAGTAATAAAGAAATTTATTTAAAATAAATAAGGCATATCCTGACCACGAGCACATATGCTTTTTAGATGGCAGAACGCCATCTAGTGGAACAGAAATCAACTAAACATTGATTTAGCCTGTTCCCTGATATTTGGCCAACCCATTTTCTTGATAAATCAAGAAAAGCCATCCACGAACCCGTTTCGGACTTTTGGCCCTCGTCAGCGTAGAGCAGGTTGTACCACTGCGACCAAAAATGTTTTAGTCCCAGAAGTTTCTTGAGAAACCAAGAAATCGGTATTTTTTAAGATAAATTTATATACAAGAAAATGAGAGTAAAATGTAAGACAATCCAGTTCATAAATAGATTAGTCTGGGTAAATCCGAGGAAAATAAATTTCTGTTATACATGGATTTACCACAGAGTCTACAAATAAGGGGAAAAAAAAGAAGTAAAAGCTAATCATATATAATAATAATAATGTAATTTATACACAGGAAAACTTAATTAAAAGACAAAACAATTTTTAACGCCTTGCCAAATGCCTTTATTTATTTATCCTGATGAAGACAAAAGATTTTTTAATACAATACAATATAATGCAGCTTATGATTGTAAAACAACGTTTGATAAGTTTTACCACAAATGTTTCTTTTGAACGAAAAATCGTAATTTAATATTATTTAAGGAGAAATAATGACTATTTCTATCTTTAGAGATGAAGTATGAAAGGATGAATTTTGAAGAGTAATAATGAATGGAAAAATAAAAGTGTCCAAGGATGGAAATTTTTCTTTCAAAAGAAACATTTACGGTAAAACTTGTCAAACAAAAGATTTTTGTTGAAACGTTGAGAAAATAAAAATTTAACTGGCCGAAGTGTCTATTTTACATATAAATATGAATGCCGGCCAGGCAGCCTCTATCTTTACGATAATTAAGAGAATTAAGAAAAAAAGACATCTCCTGATTGTGCAACTAAAATTCACTGATGGCCTGCACCATCTATCTATAAGGAAAGTTAAGCTTGTTGGAATATTACACAGAGTAACAATGGCTATAGGTGAGCTCGTGTTTGAAAAGGAACTTGTATGTATATAATAATTATTGTTTTTGTTGTTTTCATGTATAAACATATACCAAGATTTGTTTTGTATAATTGCTATTAATAATAAATAATATGTAAAGTTAAATTGGTTACGGATTTCTTACTTACTTTAATTACATAACAAAGCTTATAACCAGATATTAACAACAATAATTCGTTTTATAATATTATATAATGAATGAAGCTTCCAAGGTTAAGTTTCTTGTTCAACTTTTTATTTTCAAGCTTTCGGACTTATCAGTCCTTCAACAGGATTATCAGGTTAACCACTTAATAATAAATACTATTTTTATACGCATTATTATATGACATATGAAAGGTATTTTTTTTTTTGCTTATCCCTAGTACACATGGTACAGGCCATCATAATCATGGTGTGTAAAAGTAGGCGACTGCTTTTTACTGTAAGTGCACCACATGTCTACGCATGTGAAAAGCAGTTCGACTTTGCACTTACAAATGCCAGAGCCCCGTTTGGTTACTTGCACTCGCTGGTGGGGTTGGACTTTTGCAAGAATCGGGGGCCATTGGAGCATTTTTTTTTTTTAAACAGAAAAAGTGCCCAATGTGGGAATCGAACCCGGGTCCTAGTGGTCGAAAACCAAACGGTTTACCCAGCCTTCCACCAGCCTTGTATTTATAATTAAGTTTTCAACGTGATAATCCTGTTGAAGGACTGACAAGTCCGAAAGCTTGAAAATAAAAAGTTGAACAAGAAACTTAACCCTGGAAGCTTCATTTATTTTATAATAATTCGTATTGTTGAGATAGGTATCTCGAATTATTCATATTTCTGGAAGATAATAAACACAAGAATGTGAACTCTCGATGAAGTTTTAAAAAAAGTCTGAGGTATCCCAGTCGGACAATTAGTTGTAAATGAGGTCATTAGCATAAGGTAATTGGGATTGTCAACATTTAACCGATCACTATTGCTAAATTAGTTTCGGGAGAGAGAGAAACACAAATGTAATTTGACAATTCATCATTCTTATATCGATGCGAAAAGAAGAATTTTCGTTTTTTAAAAAATAGTTGATCCAATCTCATCTATTCTTATTTTGGGTTATATAATCACTAAGAGCAAATTTATAAAAACGTGAAATCATAAGTCGAAATGTTTCTTTCAAAGTTGTTTTTTATTGTTTTGCCGAGCTTTCGAGCGGGAGAGGGAGTTATGGGAGAGAGATAGAAACTACTTTATTTCAATGTCCATATAAGATTATATAAGGTTAAATACAGAATAAATATAAATATGATTAAATAAGATTATATAATGATTTTTTTTTTTTTGCTTATCCCTAGTACACGTGGTACAGGCCATGATAATCATGGTGGGTAGTTAGCGACTGCTTTTACTGTAAGTGCACCACATGTCTACACATGTGAAAAGCAGTTCGACTTTGCACTTACTAATGCCAGAGCCCCGTTTGGTTACTTGCACTCGCTTGACTCACAGCATAAAAATATATTGTTTCTTGATTATCTCTGAAAGCAATTAGCTTGATAATACCATTCTGTGCTATATTCGGAAAAATTGCATACTGTCGCCTTTTAGAGGGATCAGTACAGGGACGAGATTTTTAGCAAACAAATAAGAATAGGTTTTTAAAATTATTTTTCCGAGCTTTCGAGCATTACTGGTCTTCCACAAGAGAAAAATAGAAAGCATATAAGAAGATGAACTGTATATATGCAGATATGTATATTAACAATTCATCTTCTTATACGGTTTCTATTTTTCTCCCGTGGAAGACCAGTAATGCTCGAAAGCTCGGCAAAACAATAAATAAATAAAAAAAACTATTTGTTTGTTAAAATCTCTTCCCTGTACTGATAACGGCCTCTAACAGGCGACAGTATGCAGTTTTTCCGAATATAGCACAGAATGGTATTGCCAAGCTCATTGCTTTCAGAGATAATATATTTCAAGGAAGAGAATTTATTTTTATGCCGAGTAGAGCGTTTTTTTTCTCTCCATCAATACTTGTGAAAATCGGTATATAAAAAGGAGAGGAAAAAAAAAATACATATGTACACTCATGAACAAAACTCAAGGAAGTGGAAAGTCTTTGATGTCGTCGGTCGTCTTTTTTGTGAAGGAGACAGAGGTTGTTCACACTTGGTTATCTCGTATGTCTTCAATAAAGGTCACTGTAATATCTTTCAGAGTTATTGTCTGAATCCCGATATATATGCTGAAAGGTACAACTTCCTAAGTTTTGTACATAAGTGTACATTAAGTTGAAATAATCCATTCTAAACCCATTAAACAATCAAAACCTATCAAGGGTGTTTATTCAAAATGTCAGTATTACGACAAGGTGCTGTCACCAGAGTTGACTTACAGAAGATGGGAGAACAGCCTCGTCGAAATATTGATATAATTACTATTGATCCAAGTTGTTTGATATTATTCAATATAATATGACAGATTAATTATAGCTCTAGATGTGTGTATACTTACACCCAAAGACAAAACTTAAGGAAGTTGTACCTTTTAGCATGTATATCGGGATTCGGACAATAACTCTGAAAGATATTACAGTGGCCTTTATTGAAGACAACAAGTGTGAACAAAATTTTCTCTGTCTCCTTAAACAACAGACGACCGGTGACACCAAAGACTTTCCACTTTCTTAAGTTTTGTCCATTTCCCACATACCTATGTAAATTCAAATTTCTACTCCCTCTCTCTGTATCTCTCAGGAGAGACTAAGGACTGATTCATTGAAGATAAGATAAATTATCTTTGCTCACCTCCTCCTCCGAGACAATAATATATTATTTAAAAAGCTATAGTAGAAATGATAGCTTATGCAACCGATAGCCGTTAAAAACAGAAACCAACAATATGCAAATACATAAACCGGGCATCAATAAATAAGTCCTTTAGGCGAAATCCGCAATATGTAAATAGGTAAACAAGGAAATTAACTCCTGACAGAAATCTCTCCTAGCTATGCAACCTCTACCATAATATAATAATTCATTTCACCGAAATAAACAATATGCAAAGAGGCAAATAAGGTATCAACAGAGAACAAACAGACCAAGGTTTCTCCTAACTATGCAAATTAACGTTGCCAGATGCTCACTGCAATCTATCGGAAAAACTATCAATTAAATGCTATTCCCTTACATTTTTCCCTCTTTCAGACTGCGGCCAGCAATTTAACCATCCCCAATCGATATGTTTGGACGGACGTGATGAACCACGGTGTGTATATGGCGGCAGGTCTATCTGGGAAATTAAAGAAGCAATCCCCCACCCACCCACCCACGGGGAGGGGTAGACAAACTGAGGGGTCTATTTCCTGCTTCCTACAGCGGGGAGCACCCACATTGTCTCTCCCTCAGCTAATTTGCCCCCTCGACCCCCGTGCAAACACTCATGTTGTTCTAGCGGTAATTGCAACAGTAGCTCCGTTTCTGACCTTTACACTTCAGCTGGGGGTCGGTGGAAGGATGGTTTAAACCGTTGGTTTTCGACCGCTACGACCCGGGTTCGATTCCCGCATTGGGTTTTTTTTTTTCTGTTAAAAAAAAAGCTCTAATGGCCCCCGATTCGTGCATAAGTCCAACCCCACCAGCGATTGCAAGTAACCAAAGTGCAAAGTCGAACTGCTTTTCACATGTGTAGACAAGTGGACACTTACAGTAAAAAGCAGTCGTCAACCTCTACCCACAATTATTACCATGGCTTGTACCACGTGTACTTGGGATAAGCAAAAAAAAAAAACACTACAGATTTTATTTTTTTTACCAGGACTGATGGTTGTTTGAGTTATTGATCATTCCGAACACACATGTTACAAGAGAAGGGGGATAAACTGTCGATTTTAAACAGTCCTGTGGTAGAATTCCCGCATTGGGAACTTTTTCAGAAAAAAATTACCTCAATGGCCACAGATTCTTACAAAAGTCTAACTTCACCAGTGAGTGAAAGTAACCAAACGGGGCTCTGACACACTTGCAGATACAAAAGTCGAACTGTTTTCTGCATGTATAGATCTTATAAACAAATTTATTGATTCTTCTAATTAATTGTTATAAAAGTGGAAAAAAAATATCTAATAGAGGGTAGATAAAATATAGGGGAATATATATAGTTATATAAAAAAACAAAAGAAAAAAAAAAGATAAAAAGGTCAGGTGTTGAAATCAATAATAAAAATGGCATATCCTGACCAGGAGCACATGTGCTTTACAGAATGGCGCTCTGCCTTCTGGAAATCACATGTGCTCCTGGTCAGGATATGCCATTTTTATTATACAATTATATGTGCACAAATTTCTTCATCAAGGAAGACTTCCCCACCTTGAGAGAGTTCTCCTCCAGACAAGGTCTTCACTCCTCAGTTCCACACCGTATGTATGCAGATCTTCTGCATGTATAGACAGACATATGGTGTCGTTCCCAATCCTCTCAAGACTTTTTTTTCCTGTAACTGCCTCTCAACCATCTTATTTCATTCATTATTCTTCATATCTATATTCCAAATACCTTCGATCCTCTTTGTTCTCCATTGCCCCATCCAGCATCGGCACAACAGTCTTGCATCGCCTGTGGGTCCGGCGACCTGTCGCTGGTTCACTGGTCCTGCCGCTACATCAGGCCTCTCATCCGGGAGGCATTTACCGTAATCAGGCGGCCCCCTGACCTGCAGGGCTGGGTCTTCTGGCGAGGCCTAGACGATGACACCCTGGCCATCCTGGCGTCTGCCAAGACGCGCATCTATAAGTACTTTCTCTGTGTGGAACTGAGGAGTGAAGACCTTGTCTGGAGGAGGACTCTTTCAAGGTGGGGAAGCCTTCCTTGCTGAAAAAAAAAAAGACATTTGTACACAACTATATATATATATTCCCCTACACTTTATATGCCCTTTTACTATTTTATTATATTTTTTCCACCTTTGTAAAATTTGATTAAAAGAATCAATAAAATTGCTTAAATTGTAAAAAAAATTGTCTTTGTTCTCCATTTACCACTGACAATATCTACGACCCATACACCATCACGCACTTTCCTCAAACTCCTATACTAACCATAAATCTCCTAATTGTATAATAAATGATAAAAAAAAAAAAAACGCAGCAATAGGAAGATCTAGGAAAAAAAAAACTTTCCAGGTGATCTCGAGAACCACGTCAACACCATCCCCTCAGCGGTGAAACACGCGATCTACACGATCTACGTTTTCTTCGTAAATCGCGAAATACGTGGTGTCGCTGGAGACCCGCTGGTGATTCTCCACCAAACTCTGCAGCGGTGGTAGAGACGCCATGTTCATTGTACATAGTATCATCCATATATATAATTATCTTTTTATAATAGTACTGACTGTGCCCATGTATTGACAAGATATCAATAAAATTACTTTAATTGTCATTGTCTAGGAGAAAAACGACAAGAGAGAGAAAAATATAGATAAAGGACGAGTTCTTTGTTTAGTGTTGGAATGTAACAGGCTGAAGAGGAAAATATAAATTAAGAACAAAAGTAATATAGACTCATATGTGGAGACATACATGCGCTGCTGTATGTGAAATGTTGAAGACATGTTCTCCGGAAGAATCAATGAAGTGAATGTGAACTTTTGCTGGCCGCTGGGGTGTGAAGGAAGGCCACGGAAATCTCTGGGAAGGTCGGCAAACAAACGAGGAATTATCTTCGACACGCTTGGATGGAGCGCTTCAGGGGAGGGAGGTCTCTTAGAAACCTCTTAGGGAGGTCTCGGGACTAGCTCCCATCATAGCTCTAACACTAACCTAAACAATAGTATAAATATATGTCCATAGTTTACTTGAAAACCATTTCTAAGATTCCATCCTTCAGTGTAGCATATAAAAGCAGAATGATCCAATACAGTATTAGAGCTCTGGAAAGCGGTCTGGGGATTAAATTGGCGAAACCGCTGGGAGGGTTCACCACTGATGAGTCAAGCCCTCCCAATATATTTTTTCATCGCAGTAAGGACAGTAGAAGTTCGTTTTATGTATAAAAGAAACATTCGCGCTTTTAAGTCCTTTTATTTTATATGTATAGATGGCGCGTTATTTCTTTGTGTTAATAGAGAAGATTTATTTATTTATTTCAACACACAAAACGCGATATACCGGCTAAGGGGATAATTGCGTCGATTTACTTTTTTTAACACTTTTTAACAGAGACAGTTATAAACATTATATAAAAGGGCGTACCTGGATCTGTAAAGAAAAAAACATTTTTTTTTTCTTAAAATATTTCGAGAGATTTTCCCTCTTTATCAATTTATTGCATAAAGAATTTCACTGTGCAATAAATTGATAAAGAGGGAGCAATCTCTTGAAATATGCCCTTTTATATAATATTAATTAATGGATCGCCTTTTGACTCAATTTATAAACATATTATACAAGAAAAAGTAATCGAAATAAAAAAGAGAAACAATAATATATATTAGGAACCTGAACCTTTCAGGTTTGAAAGAAAATCATAAATATATTTACAAAAATAGTTAAACCTATGATAATTCTCTCTGCTTAAAATAGAGAAGATGGATCAATGTAATATAGTATTAGAAAATAAAACGGAAATTGAAGAGAAATATCTCGAGTATTCGAAAAAGCCTATAGAAGGACGTCCGAAAGCTTGCTAATAAAATTCGCACAAGATACACCTCTTCAATTTCCATTTTATTTTTCTATTTTAACTCGAAGAGTTTATTTTAGTCAGTAATATAATATTATATATTATAATGAAAATTTCCTGATTGTGCAAATGAATGTTACTGATGGCATTCTGCCATTTATCGAAAAAATGTATCAATTATCTGTTTTTTTTTTTCTCCAAGTTGACCTATACCCTTGATAATATCAAGAAAAACTCACTATGTACGCGTTTCGGGCTTGTTGGTCCTCATCAACACAATGCAGGTTGCACGTTGAAGGCCATCCATGAAGAGCTTCACAGTATCTTTGTATTTCATGAAAAATGTGTTATTTAATACACCATTTAGCTTCACGATCTGCGAGGTGCACTATTTTATTCCGAATGAAGACATTAAGACGCGAATGTTTCTTTTCACAAATAAATCAAACTTCTACTGTCCTTACTGCGATGAAAAAATATATTGGGAGGGCTCTTGGCTCATCAGTAGTGAACCCTCCCAGCGGTTTCACCAATTTTTAATCTACCAGACCGCTTCTTTAGAGCTCTAATACTGTATTGGATCATTCTGCTTTTATATTTTACACTGAAAGGTGAAATCTTAGAAATGGTATTTAAGCAAACTATGGACATAAGATATTAGGACAGTAGAATTACATTTAAATATTTGCATCGAGCAATGCTCTTCCGCAAACAACAAGGACAAATTAACGTAAAGATAGAGGCTGCCTGGCCGGTATTCATATTTCTTGAAAATAAAGATACTTCGGTCAGTAAATCTTTTTATTATCTCGACGTTTCGACAAAAATCTTTTGTCCTCGTCAGGAGCAAACAAAAATTTAAACATTTTGCAAGGCGTTAAGAATTATTCTAAGGCTCCAAGGGCGTTCTCAAGCGATATTTATTTTCAAGAAAGGACAAGTTAGGCATAAATTTATACAAAGCAATAACGCGCCATCTATATATAACATTATTATTAGCATGGCCCCTACGCAAGGATGACACGCAAAATCGTTAAGCGTTCCATACAATACACGTACACGCTTGTTCGACGGTACATATACTGAAATTGGAACGATACAGAGATGATTAGCATGATCCCTGCTCAAAAATGACACGAAAAATTGTTCCATACAATACACGATTGAGATTAAATAAAAAGAATGACAAGTCACCGAGTCTAGCTCAAATCGTGAAGCATTGACATGCGTCGTCATGGTTTGTAATATTAGGGTTAGTAAACGTGGGAGCTAGTGCCGAAACCTCCTACTAACGTTTACACCATCAGAATTTTCGCTGAAAAATCTTCCTTTTTCACAACATGAGACTTTTGAAAGTGTTCAAGGCCGAGGAGGCTGCAGGACCCTAACACCATCAAGCAAATCTCGCTGTTTTTTTTTATCTTCTTTAATCTGTCTTGAGGGTTACGACTTGGTGCAACATTTCTTTCTCTTAAATGTCCTACACGTGTAGTTCTGTAGATAAAAGAGGAATTAAAAATATATATATTTAAAATGTGTGATTCTATTTTAGCGCTTTCGGATTTTTGATCTTTCTCAATTCAAAGAAAATTTGAGTTTAGGTGGCTATTTGTGAAAAATACACACACACACACACACAAAAGCCTTTATTAAGACACACAGGTCTTACAGAGGATTCTCCTTGGGGTTATATTTGTGAAAAATACTCAAATTACAATTTTTACTCAACTACATCATTCCTTACGTTTTATCCATAAGTGTATATATAGACACATTCATGAAGTGTTTATAAATTAATTGACTTGAAAAATGATAATGCGATTGATTTTTGGGACGTCTTGGCAAAAAATAAAAAATTACCATCAACATACTAAGAGTTGTTAATTACAATTTACCAATTTACAATTGGTCGATTTTTGATAGCCACGACCGGGATTGAATCCCGCATTGGAATTTTTTTCTAAAAAGAAAAAATTTCTTCAACGGTTCCCGATTCTTGCAAAAGCCAATCCCACAAGTAAGTGCAAGTAACCAAACGGATCTCTGACACATTTGTAAGTGCAAAAGTTGAACTGCTTTCTACTTGTGTAGACTTGTGATGCACTAGAGTAAAAGCAGTCGCCATCTACCCACCATGATAATCATAGCCTGTACCGCGTGTATTTGGTATAAATAAAAAATATATACATTTTATATATATAAAACAAATATAATATATATAATATTAATAAAATCAATAAAGCATCCAGGGATAAATTTCTTGTACAACTTTTTCATTTCTCAAGCTTTCGGACATATCAGCCGTTTGACGGGAGGAACACAATAACTGTTTCTCTGTGTTTCTCCTGTTAAAATGTTGATAAATCCCCGAAAGCTTGAGAAATAAAAAAATTGTTCAAGAAACTTGTTTCTCTATGCTTTATTTATTTGATTGAATTATAAGTCAGGGGAAAAAAAAAACGTTTATATAATATTAAAAAAAAAAAAAAAGAAGGCCACTTTCCCGTCAAAATTGACGCTAAAACGACGCGCTATCTATAGACCGTCTTTGCATATTAGCAGACTCAGGTCGGTTATCAAGCTATGATACTTGCTTCTTTAATTTCAGAAATGCCATCTGGAGCTTTGGACTTGGGCCATATATCGTCGAAAAAGAAATAAAAATATAAAAAATAACTGTATTGCATATATGATTCCATTTGCATATATCAAGGATTAAATGTTGCCAAAATATATTTTATATACAAACTGAATATAATACTTGGAAAAAAGATTAAAAAACATCGACTCGGAGTTTCTCTTTTAAAATAATTAAACTTTGTTGCTATTATTTCAAATGTAATTCCCAATAGGTTTAACTACACTATGTTATTAGTCGTTCGAATTTATATTATTTTACTTTAAAACTTGTTTTTTATTTAATAAAACTTTCACAAAAACCCTTGGCAAACATTTCTATTACTTTGTAAATAGATTATTATGGAAATTCTATCTGTAAACATATCTTTGCGATGGAGAAAAAAACATTTTTCAATTTTATAAACGTAAACATCTTATTTGCATATTGGATATTCTCTTTGATCGTAATATGCCGTAGAAATGGTATATATAGGCAGGTATTTATTTTTGTTAGAGCGACAAACAAGATAACTGGAGATATTATTTCATATATATATATATTCAGAAAATATGAAATGTAAAACAGTATTTAGAATATTAAATGTACATATAAATTGGAATTTTAAGTTTAAATTTCTTCTTATGGAAATAGAAATTTGTTACCTTAAAGCAGTCTACCCACATAGTACAGGCCATTATAAATATTGGTGGAACGGGCGATTGCTAGTACTGTAAGGGCATCACATGTTTCCACGCTCAGAAAGCAACTCGACTTTTACATTTATAAGTGTGCAAGAGCCCCGTTTGGTTACTTGCACTCTGTGGTGGGGTTGGACGTTTAAAAAACGAGTCATATAGACCATAATAATAATTTAAAAAAAACCTAAAAGCATTATGTAAAAACACTGGTAGGTGTAATGGAAGATTTTTAAATATTTTTCACGGGTCCACATACTCTTTTTTATATAATTATATTCAAAATATGATAATCATTAAAAGATAAGTTGACCAATAAGCGATCTATACTTGAGTCAGTTTATTTTATTAAATATATGTATATTGTTTATTGTCGACTCCAGTATTTTTCTAACCTCTCCCATAACTTACTTCTATCTCTATAGTAGAGCAGGAGAATACCTATTACCCCTATATGTATATTATATCAAAATTATTATAGCTCTGTATTTACATATTTACCATATTACTTGGTTTAGGCTCCTTTCTTTCTTCCTATCTTTTCCACTAATTTTCTGTACCCCTCAGGATAATCCACTGTATATAAGACTAAATGTCTTAATAAAGATATTGATTGCTTGTTTTTTTTTAGCAAGGCTTAATGGCACGAGCTTTCGGACTGAAGTGATCTTCTATAGTTGATATACATTATTCTTAAATTTCAGCTTCTTGCTATCCCGTTCTTCAGTTGAGAACTTTTGTATGAGACGAAAGGTCTGGATGAAGGTTTATGTAAGTATGTATCATATATGTAAATATATGTATTTTCGTATTTTATTTATTTTATTCTTGTTTATTTTTGACTTTTTCTACAAATAATCCATGAATTGTGCTTAATTTGCATTATAATTTTAAAATGTATATAACTTTTACTTTTTTTTACTTTGTTCCTTTGCAGACTTCAAGGTGAATCCATGTCTTAACAAAGACTTCTGTGGGATTGAAGATGGACATTATCGGAAGGAAGCAATGCAGCATTGTAAGAAGGAAGACGAATTAGAGCGTAACGACAAAATGACGAGTGCAATGGTGCAGAAAATGCAAGGCATTATCAATCAATGCATCCTTTAGTAAGACCTTTAGTTTCACATACTTGTTCTTCCGAGAGTTACAGAAAAAGAGTTGAAAATAAAGAGAGAGAAAGAAATCCGAATTTGCATAGTTTTATGGGAAATATGCACACGTATATAGCTATATTACATATAAACCCAGGGTAACACGCTCGATTCCCGACAGTCATGAACCGGGATTGAATCCCGCGTTAAAATTTGTTTAATATGTGAATAACCTTCACATATATTATTCACTGTTTCAATTATCATGAACTAGGTTGCTCTTGCTGAGCGGTACCTATTAATGTGATTTTGAATATAAACCCATAAGTTATGGGAGAGGGTAGAAAACATGGTGTGTGGACTCAACAAAAGATATACACAACTATAGAACCTATATTTACCGTTTATCCTTTTTTTTTTCTGAGAAAGAGATAGAATAAAAAGTACGCATACAAAAGTATTTATCAAGACATATTGTCTTATACACGGGATTCGTCACGGAGTCTGTAAAAGGAAATAATTATGAAAAAGAAAAAGCTATTTAATGATACTTATGCAAATAATATATAAGCGAATACCGCTAATTAAGATAATTAGGAATAATAGCAATAAAGATAAACCCAAACATGACTAGATCCTACAGGAACTGCAATAACTGTTACAACACCCAACTCACTCCGGACCATATATACCCGGCCATCCTTGCAGCCCTCTATATGGCAGACATCAATCCAGAAGAGGACATCCATACGGACAAGGTACCTTTGTTGGCTGGTATTGTGATCAGGGTGCATGGACCGATCTGATCTGTTCCATGGAACCAGGAATAATAGCATCTATGTACATTGGATCAAACCATAAACTGGCTAGTTAGTGAGGTTCGTTATATAAAGGCCCAAAGGCGCTAAAAAATTAAAACGTTTAATTAAGGGAATATTAAATATAAAATATTAACGATTTACACCCATGTATACGCTGGTTGGCAGTACATATATTAAAATTGGAACGATACACAGAGATGATTAGCATGATCCCTGCTCAAGGATGACACGCAAAATTCTGAAGCCTTCCATACAATACACGCACACGCTTGTTCAACAGTACATATATAACATATGGCGCGCTATGCATCATAGTATAACTGTTCAAATAAAATACTCAATTTAAAGTTTTCGGAAGAGCGGTTGCTCGATATATATTTATAATTATATGTAATTCTGCTGTCCTCAAAGCTTATGTCCATAGTTAATCTAAAATACCCATTCCAATAGTCTAGCATCAGTATCACTATAAAAGGAAGTTCTCAAAAATGCAATATAACAGCGGTATGGTAGATTAAACTGGCGAAACCGCTGGGAGGGTTCACCACTGATGAGCCAGGCCCTCCCATTAATTTTTCCGTTACAGTAAGGGCAGTAGTAATTGTTTAATTTTCAAAAGAATAATACGCGTCTATAATAGTTTCGAATTTTGAGTACATATACTAATATTGGAACGATACAGAGATGATTAGCATGGCCCCTGCGCAAAGATAACACGCAAAATTCTGAAGCCTTCCATACAATACACGATAGAGATAAAATAAACAGAATGTCAAGTCACCGAGTCTAGCTCAAATCGTGAAGCGTTGACACAGAATGCAAGAAGGCGCAGACTGTGATGTCTGCTCCCAGCGGCAGCTAACACGTGTCCTCCCACATACCAAGGGGCGGGAACACAGCGGATCTTGTCATCTCTCGCCCACCCACCGTTTGGGTGCTTGCCCTCAACCCCTAACTAACCCTTTTCCACATCCATCGTGGCATCTACGGATAAACTACCATCATGAAGATGGTAGTAACGTGCCTAACGAATTTCATTCACTTTTTTTTTAGTCGCATTTTTAATCATTATAAATTTAAATGCGCGACAATAGAAAGTGAATGACACTTCGTTAGACACTACCATCTTCAAGCAGAATCTTATATTAGTGTGGGTGTGGTGTGGAATCCCGGTTGTGGTGTGGAGCAAAGATTGACACTGATTTACTAATCGTTCATATATATCGTTTTTATAATCATCAAGCTGAAAAATTTCACATAAATGCATGTTAATAATTTAAAAAAGACTTTATATATACTCACACTTATTGGAAATGTTTCATTTAAGTTTGATTCACATAAATAAATACACTTATGGGGACAAAACTTAAGGAAATTTCATATTTTAACCATAAACCACTCCTTATTTGCTTATATGACGGCGGATTTCCCATACATGCAAATTCGAACGTTCTCCTTAAAAAACACAATAAAGATATAATATAATATATAAATATTTTAATATAACATTTTATAGATCCAAATACTCTGTTAAATCGACCGCCAGAGGTCATATGCTTCCCCTATAAAAACTCGTTGTTGTTCTTTCCCGATGGCCGGCTCAAAACTTTTGTACATTATGTAAATAATATTTTTGTTTTCCTTATTTTACTCGCCTCAAGCCAGGCATTACTTTTATCAAATTGTATTTTTTTTATATATTCCTTTAACTCAATTAAATTTTACTGATCAAAACTATTTTTCATTATCATACTTTAAAGATTTCAACCACGACTGCATTACATTACCATAATCCTCAGCATGATCTAAAATCAAGCAGAAAATCTCATTCATCTTTATTTATAACATATATATACATGCTAAAGGTTACACTTTCCTTAAGTTTTGACCATGAGTGTAAATTGTAAAACTGCGGAGAGATGGTACTTGCATTTATAAAATGAGGTACCTCTCTCTCTTTTTTTTTTTTTATATATAAAATTAATATTTCTATTGCCCTTTTACAAAGTCTTCACCCCTGCAATTTCACCAACATCTCTTTGGAAGATGCGACCAATTTCACAACACCTCCCGTAGGATGTTACGACCCTGTACTGATGATGACTTGTATTTCCAGCCTCCTCAAAACTGGCAGCCATACAAGACCGCTCCTCTTTCCAGGATGGTGTCTCAAGATTTTCCAACAATACACCATCTGCAGGACCAGAGAGGCCTCAACAGACCACCTCTTGGAATGTATGGGAGCCTCAAGACAGGACCTATATTCCAATCCGACCAGAATTGTAAATTTGATTCATGAATTCAGCCTCTATTGCTTTGTATAACTATACACAATAGGGTAATCATACATTTTTAAAATGCCTGAAAATATGGTATACAGGTTGTTGGCTGTTGTCTGAATTTTCCAAAACTGGTGTTGTGGCTTTATTTACTGATCTGAATTTTCACGTTCTGTACAAAGAACAAAATATACTATATTTAATTAAGAAAACTCTTTGGAGTTGACCCAAGGCTTTGCTGGTGCATAGCAATGATTATAGATGATGATATTGGCTGCCATCTATCGGTACAATATTATTTTAAGAAATCGGAACTAAGTTAGGGGATGATTTTTGAAGACAAGGTCGAAGACGGATCATCTATGCAAATCGAAGGTGTCCACCACCACTCCGCCCACCTGGGGCCGACAGCACGTGTGGGCGGGTTGTGTGTCATGATGATCAATGATGACGGCGGAGGAGACCCAGCTGTGAGGGGGGTTTGTTTTGTTTCAACGTCTTGGTGGTAGACGCCGATCTATATACAAGATTCTGCTTCAAGATGGTAGTAACGTTATAAAATAAATAAAGCTTCCAGGGTTAAGTTTCTTGTTCAAATTTTCATTTTCAAGCTTTCAGGCTTGTCAGTCCTTCAACAGGAGAATCACGATAATAAATTGGTGATATATACTATTTTTATATACAAATTATTATATACATATGGTAGTGACGTGCCTAAAGAATTGTCATGTTTTTGTCGCATTTCGATCATTATAAATCTAAATGCTCGACAATAACAAGTGAATGACACTTCGTTAGACACGTTACTACCATCTTCAGGCAGAATATTATATTGGTGGAAGTGGTGTGGAATCCTGGCTGTGGTGTGGAGCAGAGATTGACACTGATATATAAGATTATATAGATGGAAATTTTGCCGGGAGGATATAGATCTAAAGAGGCAAAGGTCGCCTCTTCCGTCAAAATATACATCAAAACTAGACGTCACCGACCCGAGGGCGCTAGCTTGCGGCAACGGTTAATAGATGGCGTCTAGTTTTGACGTCTATTTTGACGGGAGAGACGACCTTTGTCGTCTATATAAGACTAGACGAATGGCCCGGGAAACGCCCGGGTTGTACCCGAGTGCGAATATATTTTAAAAACGTTTTAATCTTCATCTAGATCTTCATCTTGTCTACACCTTGTATACATCTTGCTTCCTAGGGTTGCCTAGAGTGGCCGCTATAGACAGGGTGGTCTGTATAGACAGGTGGATGCATCACACAGCTGTAGAGTGGTCGCTATAGACAGGGTGGTCTGTATAGACAGGTGTATGTATCACACTGCTGATAACAGGGTTGCCTAAAGAGACCGCTATAGACAGGGTGGTCTGTATAGACAGGTGGATGTATCACACAGCTGATAACAGGGTTGTCTAGGGTGGTCGCTATAGACAGGGTGGTCTGTATAGACAGGTGAATGTAACACACTGATGATAACAGGGTTGCCTAAAGTGACCGCTATAGACAGGGTGGTCTGTATAGACAGGTGTATGTATCACACAGCTGATAACAGGGTTTTCTAGAATGGCCGCTATATACAGGTGGTCTGTATAGACAGGTGGATGTATCACACAGCTGATAACAGGGTTGTCTAGAGTGGTCGCTATAGACAGGGTGGTCTGTATAGACAGGTGGATGTATCACACAGCTGATAACAGGGTTGTCTAGAGTGGTCGCTATAGACAGGGTGGTCTGTATAGACAGGTGTATGTATCACACTGCTGATAACAGGGTTGCCTAAAGTGACCGCTATAGACAGGGTGGTCTGTATAGACAGGTGGATGTAACACACTGCTGATAACAGGGTTGTCTAGAATGGCCGCTATAGACAGGTGTATGTATCACACAGCTGATAACAGGGTTGTCTAGAGGGGGGCGGGCAGGGAGGTCACGTGTTTGCTGGCAGCCAATGGACGCGCATTCTATCCGTGAGCTTCAGACAAACAGACAAACAAACAGACAGAATAAGGCAAATATATAAGTAGATTATATATAGGGTTAAGTATTATATATATAGAGCAATCTATATTTAAATCATTAGATAATAAAAAGGCAAATAATATTATAAAACTATGCGGCACTGAGTTTGTTTATACAAAATGTAATACCTTGATAAAGGTTGGCGTTCAGCTAACCAAAATATTGGAAACTAAATATTTTATTCCATACAATATATGCCTTTTTTTATTATATAATATATATACATAAATAAATTAGATAATAAATTTTAAAAAATGTGGAGCAGAAAACCCCGGGTGTTTGTGTGGTATTGGTGTGGAGCATAAAAACCAAAGTGTTTCTGTAGCGTGTAATATCGAATAAACGACTTTTGATGTCTATAGACTACAGGAATACTTTACCTTCTTATATTTCTTTTTTATTTTTCTAACATTTCGGCCACTTCATACCGGCTTTCTCAGGGGAAATGTATTCTCGAATTCAAGTGTCTCTATACTTATCCAGAAACTCTTTTCTACAATTCCAAGAACCCAGTAAGTGTGGCAGGGAGTCGTCTTAACGTCATCAAAATTAAAGAAATTTAAGAACGGCTGATGTGTTGCGTGTGTGTAAAAACTATATTCATTTAAAAAAAAAACTTTTGTCAACAAGTGATTTCAAGTGGAAACATATGTAAATAAACAGAATATTCAAATTAGACCGTTATCGCATATTCCGGAGTTAAAACTATGACAGTGTATGAATACAAACTCGATACTGTATCAAAGCTTTATCGAGATAAAATAAATATTGTGGAAACGTATGCAAATTAAATCGTTATCTACATATTCCGGAGTTGACAGTGTGACTCCAAACTCGATACTGTATCAAAGCTTTATTCAGATAGGTCAAATATTGTGGAAACGTGTGCAAATACACTTTACTTATTTATTATTTTATAGATACAACGTTCGATCGCGAATAAAATTATTTAACTCTCATTAAATATGAATAGGTTTTAAAAAATAAACATTACATTTATATTATTGCCACTATTACAATCATTCCTCTATATACCCAAAATTTCTGATTTGGAGAATCTGTATATGACTAAAAGATCTTAATAAAGCTTTTTTGTTGTTGTTTAAGTATACGGTAATGTTAATTAAATAAGGTAACGAGTGTTTCATTATTGTCATTGTTGTTCTCCTGAAGAAGAGCGGCAGGTAATGTCCGAAAGCTTGAGATTTCAATAAAAAATGAAAATAAACTCAATTTCAGAAACCTGTTGCCTTATTTAATTCACACACAGGAGATTTACATCGTTTGTATTTATACGGTTATGTAGGGGAAACAAAGATTATTATTATACTTATGTGATAAAAATCGGTAATTGTGTGTATGTGTTCTCGAATTGGAGTATCTCTCCAGAAACTCTATTCTCCAATTCCCCAAGAGCACAGAGGTAACAACTCCGCCTTTGCCGGTCCCAAGCCCAGATGAAAAAGGAGGAGGGAGAGCAGTAACAAGCTCACTAAAAAACCTGGGCTCAGCTGGCCCGGCTGATAGTACCCTGTAAGGGCTCCTAATCCAGGGATACAGGATGATCTGTACTCTATGTTAGGAGCGGCTGCACATGGCGTCTGTTCCTCATGTCAGAGGCGGCCATTTCTTTTGGAGCTAAGTCGACCTGCCACTGAGTAGTGCTCCCAGTCTTAATGACAAAAGCAGACTCATTCTACTTCACCCAGTCATGATGGTTGTCAAATTATCAAGCTTTATACCCTAATATGATTGAGTGGAGATAAAAAAATAAGAAGAAGACAGAGGTAACAGATGGTAAATGGGTTAGGAAGTTGGCGTGGAGAAGGTTGTATCGAGTTCAGAGACCCCAGAAGAAACAACAGGTTGCATTCTAAATATTCCCAACTTATTTTTACCCGGCCCCATGTGGAGACCCCCAGCGACACTCGGTGCGCGGGTGGTGGTAGTTCTCTTGTATTTATAAAGTGGCGCGTGATTTATTGCCATTGTAGTTCTAACCTTGAATCCTTATTTGGACAAATCCGTTGGGGTTCAACAATTTCTTGCCATATGCAACTTTGTGCTTACATTTGGGGGATGACATAGATGTACAATATGTAACTACTCGGCGCATTTATAATAATAAAACAACTCTGTTCTTATTATGATGGAAAAATATTGGAAGGGCCTGGTTCATCAGTGGTAAACCCTCTCAGCGGTTTCGCTAGTTTAATTTACCTATTGTATTGAACTGTCCTGTTTACATAGCCGGCCATTTTGAGAAAAAATTGGTTCTCGATAAAGGTTATTTTAGACAACTATTGGAGATTGAACAAACTTTGAAGTTATTAGAAATATTTACAAAATAGACTTTAGTTTATAATCTTACATACAGATGGCGCGTAAAATATCTTATATTTTATACTAGATGGCCTGGCTTCGCCCCGGGATGTGATACAAACGGGATATGCAAAATTGTTGCTGGATAACTATCGGATAAATTTTCATAATCCGCGGCTATGTCAGTGATTTCTTCAGACCAGGACTCTAGGTCAAATTTTCAAACGAATAGCTCAATTATTGTGGAAAACGTTTGCTAATAAACAGAATATTCAAATTAGACCGTTATCGCATAATCCGGAGTTGAAACCATGACAGAGTGACTCCAAACTCGATACTTTGTCAAATCTTTATTAATATAAAATAAATATTGTTGAAACATATGTAAATAAACAGAATATGCAAATTGGATCGTTATCGGCATATACCAGAGTTGACAGTGTAACTCCAAACCTGATAATGTATCAAAGCTTTATCCAGATAAAATAAATATTGTGGAAAACGTGTGCAAATAAACAGAATATGCAAATTGGACCGTTATCGGCATATTCCGGAGTTGAAACTATGGCAGTGTGACTCCAAACTCGATACTGTATCAAAGCTTTATTCAGATAAAATAAATATTGTGAAAACGTATGCAAATAAACAGAATATGCAAATTGGACCGTTATCGACATATAACAGAGTTGACAGTGTAACTCCAAACTCGATACTGTATCAAAGTTTTATCCAGATAAAATAAATATTGTGGAAACATATGAAGAATAAACATACAAACACTTTTATTTATTCACTTATTTATATAGATTCACACACACAATAATGCATAGATATAAGATAGATAAATTGTAAAAAGATGTAAAAAAAAGGAGAGAACACAGCGGAAGATCAAAGCTGCCGGAGTATTGCTACATTCCACATCGACGGTTGCCAGGCCTCTGGTATTTCTTTGGAGCCGTTAATACGGTCCTGCACGTTTATTACAGTCGCCGGGGCTGATGACACGGAATTTCAACAACACCGAGGAATATTCTGCTGTGAATCGACATTCTGACATCCTATAGCCGCTTTAACTCTCTACAAACCTTAATACAAAGTTTTTTTTAAGACAATTTTGTTAAAATAGTGATTCCTTATATTTTATACTAGATGGCCTGGCTTCTCGCCCCGGGATGTAGTACAAACGGGATATGCAAATTATTGTTGGTTAACTATCGGATTAATTTTCATAATCTGCGGCTTGTCAGTGACTTTTTCAGACCAGGACTCTAGGTCAAATTTTCAAACGAATAGCTCAAAAATTGAGGATACGTATGCTACATGTAGATTTAGTTGACTTTTTGTCAGATTTAATAAAACTAATGTTGCGTTATAGATTCCGTTCTGAATTTGCAAGCATTGAGAAGAGAAAATCAAGAAATGCATTTTAAAGGGAGAAGTGCCCACTTTTGTGGTATATAGAAGATTAACCAAACCTTCTCATTCAATACATTTTATCATTGCAGTAAGGTCTGTAAAGATAATATTTGATGATATATGCAAAAAGAGAAAGACATTGCCAAACAATGTATTGTAACAAGTATAAAAGACTGGCGAAACCGCTGTGAGGGTTCACCACTGATGAGCCAGGCCCTCTCATTAATTTTTCATTGCTATAAGGGCAGTAGAAAATTGTTTAATTTTTTAAAGAATCATACGCGTCGATAATAGTTTCGAATTTTCATAACAGATAGCGCGCTAATATATATCATAAATATAAAAGAGTATAAATGCATTGATATTATAAAGAAATGGTGAAGCGCTCCCCTTATTAAGCCTTAATTCTACAGCCTACGCCACGCTGACGAAATCTAACAGCCCGAAACGTGTAGGTGGTCGGTTTTTTTTTTTTCTACAGGATAATCAGGTTTAGTATTTACACATTGGTCCACCATTACCACCGCCGTATTTGTCAGAATTGTTTTGTGGCGCTAATCAAGAAAGTCTGCTACAAGTTATAGGGAAATACATCATGTATATATGCAATTTTTACTCATTTATACAAATCGATCTCATGTAAATATGGTAAAGCCTATGAAAGCAAAGGTCGCCACTCTCTTCTCACTTTGCCAAAGCTAGTATTTTGGCTTTGTCACTGACCCGAGGCCTCTAGTTTGCTGACTATCAATAGATGGCATCTAGTTTTGACGTTTATTAATTTATTTTTGACCGGAGAGGCGACACAACACCTATGCTTTATAATTTTATAATTTTCATCAAAAAGGTAAAGTTTCTATCCTCATAAATTCATATTTATACTTTTAGATATACTATTGAAATCTCTCTCATATAACACGCCCGCACTTGAGGTCTATATTAATAATTAAATTGAATAATTAATTTTGGATATGCAACTTTTTGGATTGTACATGTATATAGACTTTGATGTTTATAGATTTGTATCTCTTCCTTATTTCAACATACCGGCTCCATTTGTGTTTCTGTGTACAAAAATTACATGTTTAAAAGTATTTTCAAAAAATCTATTTTGGTGTATTAGCTGAATAATTTGTAAATAAATGATACATATTTACACTAATGGATAAAACTTAAGGAAGTGGAAAGTTTTTGATGTCGCCTGTCTCCGTTTTTTTTTTTTTTTTTTTTTTTTTTTAAGGAGACGAAGACAATTTTGTTTACACTTGGTTATCTCGTGTGTCTTCAATAAAGGTCACTGTAATATCTTTCAGAATTATTGTCTTAATCCCGACATACATGCTAAAAGGTACAACTTCCTTAAGTTTTGTCCATGAGTGTAAAATATCAAACCAATGGCCCAGAGAACTCCCACAGTAAGTTTGTCCATGAGTGTATTTCGAGATACCTTAAAATTGAAGGTTATGCAAATATTGAACTAATATCTCGCCCTACCTACACTGTAGAGCCACCTACGTGTATATGCAAATATGGCATTGAGGTTAACTATATTCGACACCTACACGCCCTTGGCACTACAACCTGCGTGGTGTTATCTGTCCCACGCTGTAGTAGATCATTTCCTGCAAGAGTTTATCTACCTACGTATACTACGTAACCTTGTATCGACCTACAGGTAGAAGGGAAAAAATGGAAATTTGGATCCAACAAGTAAAACAACTATAATCTTCCTATTTGCTATTAGAACAAACACAAGTTGGGGAGAAAAGCTTCTTTTATAAGAGGACATTAGTACAAGCTTTCAGGCAAGATACGGGTACCAATGAATACTCAACCCCTGGAGCGAATATGGATTTGAGTAAGTTACGTGTTGAAAAAAAAAAACACACAAGTTGAAGAGAAAAGCTTCTTTTATAAGAGGACAATAGTACAAGCTTTCGGAAAAGACGCCTTTCTACGGGTACCAATAAATATTTGAACTCTGTAGCGAATTTGAGTAAGTTACTTGTTGAAGAAGAAAAACACAAGTCAGGGAAAAGAGCTTCTTTTATAAGAGGACAATCGTACAAGCTATTGGTCAAGACGCCTTTCTATGGGTACCAATAAATATTCGAACTCTGTAGCGAATTTGAGTAAGTTACTTGTTGAAGAAGAAAAACACAAGTCAGGGAAAAGAGCTTCTTTTATAAGAGGACAATCGTACAAGCTTTTGGGCAAGATGCCTTTCTACGGGTACCAATAAATATTCGAACTCTATAACGAATTTGAGTAAGTTACTTGTTGCAGAAGAAACACGAGTCGGAGAGAAGAACTTCTTTTATAAGAAGACGATTGTACAAGTATCGTTCCAATTTTAGAATATGTACCACCGAACAAGCGTGTACTCTAGCACGCTAGTGTAAGCTAGTATCTCCTAGTAGAGAGGTACAGTGAGAGAGAGATGGTGGGGAAAACAGAAAACAGAACTGATTAAGAAGTCATTAAACGGTGGGGCGGTGTCTCACCGCCTTATGGAAATTTGTCGCCAAGGGAATGGTGACCCTCATCGCTGGATATATATTTGACTTTTCCCTTGTTTGGTCCATTCCCCCTTTGGTTACCCTAGCAACCTTTTGTCTATTTGTCTTTCTGTCTGTCTGGGGTCTACATGCTCCTATCTAACGTCCTGTTGTTAACTTGTAACCTAATACAACATTTAGTTAAACAAAGATTGTTGCTTGTATCTCGTGTTTTAAGACACCATGTAGATATGTATGCTTTAAATCGTCAGTGTTTCACTTGCTTAGCAACGAGAAGAATAACAAACTTTTCTCTGAATCAATGACCAATGAGAGCTTTGTCAACTTGTCCAGCCAATTCTACAGTTCAGTAGAAAGTTGAGAACATCGTTAGAAAATACAAAAGAAGATAACTAGAAGACACAGTAGTTGTTATATCTCTCCACCAAGATACTGTAAATAACTGGTTACTATTTACATATTGGTATGTTCTTCCTTTGTTTGTCTTTGTTTTTCTCCTTTCTTTGACACTGGGACGGTACTATGCAAGACGCAAAGTCTTAATAACAGAATTTAAAAAAAAAAGCGGTAGTGTTCTTTTATTAAGGTAACTATAGAAAAACTCATATACACTTATGGATAAAACTTAAGGAAGTTGTACCTATTAACATGTACAGGGTGATCCAAAAGTCCCGCACAACTTTAAAAATTAATAACTCCGCGAATATTTGCGTTAGAGCAATGCGGTAAACACCATTGTGTTCAGGATGCAATGGGATTTTTTATGGCAAATAATGAAAAATTCGAAATTGATTTTAGTTACAATTTTATTCACCAGATGGCGCTCTACCAGATTCAGATATTCAGCGGCCAAATTGTTTGATAAATTGAAAAATATAATTGAACGACACGTATTTTTCCTTTTTGAATACCAGGAAATAACCCTAATAATATCAAATAACAAATTAATAAAACACCACTTCGCCAAAAGTATAAAGAATTGGTTAACGATTTTCAAATACAATCAGAGATATGTAAAATAGGCAAATGCAAATTAAAACATGTAGCAAAAATATTTATATTTTATATGGGGTTTTGTGAAATAGATTGAATGTTTGAAAAATACTGCTGATATCAATACACGAATTTTTGATATGTTAATATAGTACCAAAAATTATGATGGCACTACTAATAGGATTTCTTGCTATAAGAAATGTGTAGTTTCTTGACTAATTGGAGACCTTTGACTATTTAACTGGATATTTGGCATGATCCAACAAATGAAATATAGAGGGGAGTGACAAAATATATTTGTCGTACTTTATTCCAAATATCCTATGGGCTTGTCAAATGTTATCATTGTTTATTATACTGTACACAATTTTAAAAAATGTTTCCCCTCAAATAAAAATAATTTTTAAATCGACCTTTCGCGTTGAAAAACGTGGTAGTAAAATCATTTTGTATTATTTTTTTTTCACAAAATTTCTAAAGTTATTGGTATACAGAAAATATTCCTTATGCTATTTCTTCTAATGAGCGAAAAGCGAAAACTAAACATAAGGGGAAAAATTGTGTGTACCAGTGTTATTCGAGAAGTTATAACACTCTAGTTTGCACGACATAATATGTGAGCAAATGACAAACAAAAAATTACTGTTCACAAATAAAAAAAGATAGTCAAGATGTGAGGACAGCATTTATTATCCCCATATCCCAACACAAAGAGCTGCAAAATAATACATGGCGGCTTATATAACACATGAGGTAACTGCCTTCTCTCTTGTATTAGGTCACAATCCTTGCTCAATGTGGCACCCTTCATTCTCAATCACCGCCTGCAGACGATAAATGACAGAATGGACAGCATTAAATAACATATCTGTTGAAATTGATAAAACGTGCCATCTGATAGAAGCCTTCAACATGGCCAATGTGGTAGGCCAGCATCGATAAACACACGATTTAATGTACCCCCATAAACAAAAATCGCAAGGCGTCAAGTCTGGTGATCTTGGAGGCCACTGGTATATAACGTGGCGACTTATCACACGATTTTCACAGAACGTATCCGTCAGCAATTGTTTGGCACCTCGGGAGATATGAGGAGGTCCTCCATCTTTCATGAATGTTATTTCGCTTAGTGCTTTTGCCCTGCAATATGGGAATACCCTTTTCTCTCAAAAGTTGGGCATAACGTTCATCAGTTACAAAAACGGTTTTAAAAGTTCTTCCATTGATTTTTCAAAGAAAAATGGCCCAATAATAAAAGAAGTGAACCCACACAAAACTGTAACTCTAGGCTGGTAAAGTGGCATTTCTGTAAAAATCCTAGGGTTGTCTGTTGCCCAAATGCGGCTGTTTTGAATGTTAAATTCTACGTTTAGAGAAAAGTGAGCATCATCTGTCCACAGAACATTCGACAGCCAGTTTTCATCAATATCAAATTGCCGGAAAACCCATGCAGCGAATTTTTGACGCATCTCAAAATCGCCAACTTTCAGCTCGTGAAATCTTTGAATTTTGTATGGGTACACATAATAGAGACATTAAGTGAAGCGTCTTCGGATATCACAATAATACTCGGCGAATTTAACGCCAAAAGTTCAATTTGGGGATCACCTGTCCTGGATAACAAAAGTCAGCAGGTTGAGGACATGCTAACAGACCTCGACCTTACACCGTTAAATAACGGAGAGAACACCTATCTAAGTCCACAGGCACAGAATCCGCAATAGACATCACAGCGATAAATTACAACATCGCACCCACAACACAATGGAAAATCATGAGAGGTGCAATCAGTGACCACAGACCAATTTTAACAACCCTAAACTTCAAAATTGAGAACGTCCATTAGAATAAAAGAACATGGACCTTTAGGAAAGCCGACTTGAAAAAAATTCACAGAAAAGCTTGAAGAACTGTGCAACGAAAAATTGAATTACAGAACGCTTGACAAAAACTTGGAAAAATTCTCTTCGAACATTTCAAAATCTGCAAAAGCATCGATACCTAGAGGTAGACGTAAAGACCTGTGGATACCTTACTGGAAGGACCACAACATCGAGGCAGTGATTTCAGAGAGAGAGACAATATCAATGAACTTCTTAAAAAATAAAACAGAAGAAAAGAGAAAGAACTCATTGAAATTAGTCACAAAATAGAACAAGAAATTTGGATATGCAAACAAGAAAAATGGCAGAATTCTGCGAAAAAATGGATCCAAGAAAGGACAGCCAACACTGGAATATGATTAGAGTGTTAGAGAACAATCAACACCAACACCAATCCTCCAATACTCTAACCGATATGAATAGAACAGCGCGAACGAGAACAAACAGATGGCTGACATAATTGCTGAATATCTTTCAAGCACTTCCATACTCAACTATACGAATGAAGACAGGACTCTAAAAATAATATAAACCAGTTAGTTAAACAAGCAAGAAACTTCCATCAACAAGATATTTTCTCGAGAGACTTCACACTGAATGAGCTAAACTTATCAATAAAAAAATCCAAGAAGTCACCAAGAGATAATCTAATCTTTGGTTGAATGATCAAACACTTTGAAGACAAAGCTAATAATCAACTCCTACGAATACTGAACATTTCATGGCAAACTGGTAAACTACCAAAGAATTGGAAGATATCAATTATAGTGCCAATACTGAAGCCAAACAAAGATGCCAAGGAATACAAGAACTATCGGCCAATTGCTCTCACCAGCAAACTTTGTAAAATACCAGAACGAATTATCCACTCTAGGCTCAGAGTTTGGCTCACTAACAATAATAAAATAAACCTCTACCAAACTGACTATAGATCCCAGCACTGTACGACTGATCAACTGTTTTACTTCTGTCAATCAATAATAGATTCTTTCCAGGAAAAACCGCCAAAGATGACCACGGCTATATTCCTTGATATGACCTCAGCTTTTGATCGAGTGTGGAGGGAGAAATTACGTGAAAAGCTGCACAATATCGGAGTAAGAGAAAAACATTAATCTGAATTGCAGACTTCTTAAGGGGAAGAAGGTTAAAGGTTCGGGTCAATGGAGAATTTTCCAAGGAAGGAAGAACATGGGCTGGTGTAACTCAGGGATCTGTGCTCAGTCCTCTACTCTATCTGCTATATATTAACGACATCTATCCTTACCTCACTGAAGACACAAAGGTTGTCTGTTATGCAGATGATATAGCCATATGGCACACAAGTAGCAGCATAGAAAAATCGTAAAAAATACTGAACACATCAATGAGAGCACTGGAGAAGTGGGCAATGGAACTCCAAATGACCATAAACCCAATAAAACCAAACCTATGCGTCTTCTCCACTCACAGGGAAAAAGGCATAAATATAACAAAAAATAAGCATAAACAAACAAATGATTGATAAAATTAGAAATCCATAATACCTAGGTGTGATACTGCAGTCCTGTATCTTTCAAGTTGGTCTCGAGGACCACGCCATCACCATCTCCTAAGCGGCAAAGTACGCGATCTACGTATTCATCGTAGATCGCAAAATGCGTGGTGTCGCTGGAGACCCACTGGCGATTCTCCACAAACTCTGCAGCGCTGGAAGAGGCGCCATATTCATTGTACATAGTGTATTAAATGCATATTATCTTTTTTTAATAGTGCAGACTGTGCATGTATTGACAAGATGTCAACAAAATTATTTTAATTATTATTGATGAGGAATTGGAATTTTCAGAACACGTAATTAGCACCTCAAATAGAACTATCAGAAAACTAAACATTCTGAGAAGGCTATGTGGAACAAATTGGGGAGCAAAACCCAGAATTCTCAGAACAACATATACCACCTTAATAAGGCCGATAATGGAATATGCAACACCGGTCTGGGCTCCCTCAAGCTCATCACTAAAAGTAAGACTAGACAGTGTTCAAGCAAAAGCGGCCAAAATAATCACTGGTGCTGTTTCATCCACCAACAATGAGAAAATTCAGAGAGAATGTGTTCTAGACCTACTCGCTCGAAAGCAGAAGACAAAATAAAAACAACTTGGATCGGCACTTCGGAAACGAGGAACCAAAGGACGAGATCTCTCTGACCACTTGTGGTTTGGTAGATCCGCCCTTTTCTGAGAATGAGGTGAAACTGACGGCTTTCAAGTTCGGGAAAAGAAAATCTCCTGGTCCCGAAGGGATCGATAACACGGTCGTGAAAGCCCTGGTAAGGATGCACCCATCGCTTCTTTCCAGGTTATTCAATAGGTGCCTGGACACTGGTACTTTTCCTGAGGCATGGAAGGTTGCCCGAGTAGTGCTTCTCGAAAAGTCTGGTAGAAAGGGTAATTCTCCTAATGATTATCGTATGCTTTCTTTACTAGCGTGTCTAGGTAAGGTCCTGGATAGCCTACTAGCTCAGCGACTGAAGCACTGGCTAGAAAGTAATGAGCT
The DNA here is from genome assembly GCA_030710605.1 of Cordylochernes scorpioides. Classification (NCBI taxonomy): domain Eukaryota; kingdom Metazoa; phylum Arthropoda; class Arachnida; order Pseudoscorpiones; family Chernetidae; genus Cordylochernes; species Cordylochernes scorpioides. The sequence goes on from CP092884.1 coordinate 59,399,405, forward strand.
CCTTTCCTCTTTCCAACATGGTTTTAGGGAAAGGAAGTCCACAACCACAATTCTGAACGAGGTGTTAGAGGGGGTTGAGATGGGCTTAAATAAGGGTGCTTGGGTTCTTTTCGTGGCCCTGGACATTGATGGCGCGTTCAACTCCATGAACTGGAACAAGCTGATGAGAAATTTGATGGACATGGGTTGTCCTGATAATTTGTGCAGCTTGGTTCGTGACTTCCTGAGGGATAGACGGATTAGCCTCAGTTTTGGTGGGCGGAAGTTGGAAAGAAACTGTGCTAGGGGTTGCCCCCAGGGTTCTTGCTGCGGACCTATTCTGTGGAATATCCTGGTAAACACCGTTTTCCAGGAGGAGCTCCCTGAGGGAGCCAGGCTGGTTCTCTATGCTGACGACCAGTTCCTCATTGTTGAGGCTGCTTCGAGAGCGAAGGCTGAGAAGTGTGTTGAAACTTCTCTCCAAATTCTCTCGAACTGGGCCCATGACTCTGGCCTTAAGTTCAATGTCTTCAAAACTAAAGCCCTCAGCTTTAAGCCTAGGGACATAAGAACTAAAAGGAAAGGGATCAAATGGGAACACAAGCCGGCTATCGGGATCGAAGGACGGAGAGTAGCGTTGGTCAATAGGATGACCATCCTGGGGGTGGTCATTGATGACAAGATGGGTTGGCAATACCAGGAGGAGGAGATGGTGGCGAGAGGCAGGGAGGCGTTGTGCAGGCCTGTCCTGGTTGGCTCTCAAAAGGGGGGGGGAGAAGGAGGGTTCTATTTTTAGGAACCTCTGCCTCTCCTGTGTCGAGCCAATCCTGCTATATGCTTCCAGGGCTTGGTGGCGCCGAAACAGAGATCAGAAGGTGGCGACTACTCTAGAGAGAGTGCAGAGGACAGCGGCACTCAGAATCACACGGGGATATCGCACTACCAGCAGTGAGGCCTTTTTGGTCCTCGCTGGGCTTATTCCCCTGGAGTTGAAACTAGAGGAGGAGACCATCAGACAGAAGATCTAAGAGAACAGGGAAGATGCCCTGGGACTTGAAGCGGGTGCCCTGGAATGGAAGAGGGACCCAAGAAAGCCTCCGCAGTGGTTGCCAAAGTGGAATTGGAGTCCTGGAGAGCCGACAGGGAATGGCACGGATGTTTTCACTGATGGGAGTAGGTCTGGAACCAATACTGGAGCTGGGGTAGTGATATTCACTAATGGAGAGCTGATCTTCCAAGAAAGTTTAACACTCAGAGTGGACGAATTGGTCTTTTCAGCCGAGCTGGTTGCGATCAGGGTAGCCCGCAGAGTGTGTGCCGAGAAGAACTTCAGCCCGGACCGCCTCTATTCAGATTGTATGTCGGCCCTCGTCGCCATCAATCTGGAGAAAGGGCAACTCGCGCATCAAATAATCCAGGAGCTGGAGATGATGACGCGGGCTCCGGAGCTCCCTTGGTTTAGGAGACACAGCATCATCGAAGGTAATGAGTTCGCAGACAGTATCTCTAAGGCAGGATGCTTAAAAGGTAGATCACTGAGGACCACAGTGACCAAGAAAGAAGTTTATAGGAGGATCAGGGGGCACGTCCAGGACTTATGTTTGGACAGATGGAGAAACATTGTGAAGGGGAGAGAGTTATTCAATGGGGTAACAACACCCAAGTACCTCTGTAAGGTAATGTCCCACAAACTCATTAGGGTAATTCGGGACATGGGCTCTTCCCCAAGTCTCCACAGATTTGAAATTAAGAGCAATCCTGATTGCGTCTGTGGAGAAAGGGATGTGAATGCACGCCACTACCTCTTGGATTGTCCAAGGGTAGTGGGTGTGCAGGAAGAGAGAAGGAGGGCGAGGGGCGCGATCGAGAGTGAGCTGCTGAGAAATCACAGCAAGCTTCTTGAGAAAGCCCACGACGTGGCAGCTGAGCTTTTCCTCAGCTGTGAGTGAACAGAGTCGACCGGGGTCTGCCTCCCCGCGGTCCCTGCTGGACACAGTAGATAGTTTCCTATTTTGCTGTGATTAAAGGCCACCGGTATAGAAATCCTTCCAGACACGTTGTCTGGGAGGTGGTGTTTCAAGGTACAATGTCCAATTACTAGCTTGGATACCGTTACTTGGCTTATGAGTTGAACAGAATAGCAGCGAAGGCATGCTTCGCATGCCGGCTTGTGGACCGAAAGGTCTGGGTGGCCATCTGCTTCTAGGGTATACCAACTGTGCTTAGGTGGGATCCTCCAGTTCTTGTTTATTTTGGCTACTGTTTCTATTTCTTTAAAAGTAAGTTTATTTTTCTGTAGCAAGGGTTCTTTTGTGCCTTTTTTCGCTAGCGCATCAGCAGCTTCATTGCCTTCAATGCTAACATGTAAGAGTATCCATTGAAGGTGAATTTTTGAGGTATTGAGAGTTTTTGGAGATAACCAATTATGTTCCTGCTTACTTTGTCTCTAAGTTCCCCTGTGTGACTAAAGTGTTGTATGGCACTTCTACTATCAGTAAGAATCCCTATATCGTGATGTTTAATGTTTCTGATGGATTTTAAGACTTCATAGATGGCTATAAGTTCTGATCTGAAGACTGAGCAAAATTCTGGGTTTCTTCTGTTTATTTTCTCAATGCCATTTGTGGTTTTAATGAGAGAGCCACTGCCAGTGTGTCCCAACTCATCTCTGCTACCATCGGTATAGATAGTTATTGCATTTTTAGGAATTTTATATTAATTATTTCTAATGATAATTGTTTTAAGTATTCTGGATTTTGGTATTGTCTGTTGGTGGTTTCATTTAAAGTGGCATTAAAAATAACATTTTGTTAGTGGTTCGCATGGAGATATTTTTTTCAGCTAAATAATTATTTTCCACTTTATATTTTAAAAATCCATTTCTTTTGGCCAGGTGGAGAGGGCCTTCTTTTTTGAGTCTTAGATTGGATTCCCAATTAAGTATGTAATTGAAAGTTCTGTGTTTGTTTTCATAACTCTTGATTTTGTTTATATATTTTGGCAGATTGTAGCTTATTCTATTCTTTAAGGGCATAATGTCTGCCTCGTAAAGTACAATATCATTAGGGCAGGGTTTTCGAAGACCTGTAATAATTCTAGCTGCACTTAGTTGTATCCTTTCCAGTGATTTTAGATTTGTTTCAGATGCTGTACCATAGATTTGATATCCATATTCCAGGATAGGTCTCATTAGAGATGTGTAAGTTAATTTTATTGTTGTTGCTTCAGCTCCCCACTCTTCCTGAAATATATTTCAAGATTTTTAGTCGGTCTCTTCCTTTTCTAACAACTCCTTCAATATGCTTACTGGAGTTGATTTCTGGATCCAGGGTGTAGCCGAGATATTCAGGATGTTTATTATATTGCAATTGTTGTTTTTTCAGAATAATATTTGGTCTTATTTTGTATAGTTTCTTATCGGTAGTAAAAAGACAGGTTTCAGATTTTTGGGGGTTAAATTCTAATTTATGTTTATTAGCAAATTTTTCTAAGTGGAGAAGAGTCTTGTTAAATCTCTTTCAGTTTTTTTTCCAGTTAGTGCTGCTGCTCCATAGAATAATGTCATCAGCGAAAAGTCCAATATTGATTTTATGTGAAATTTATTTTTCTATGCCTGCAATAAATAGGGTGAAGAGAGTTGGGCTAAGGACTGATCCTTGTGGTAATCCTTGGTACAATTTGAAGGTTTTAGATAGAGTGCCATTATATTTTATCCTGATTTATATATTTTTAAGAGAATAATTTATCCAAGTGATAGCTTTTCCATCAATTTTGAAATGTTTGTAAAATTTTGTAATTAACTTGTTTTTCCATACCTTATCAAAAGCTTGTGTAAGGTCTAAAAAGCAGCTATGGTGTGGTTAGTTGGTTTTTCGTTTTGTGCATCTTTTACCTTTTGTGTGAAAAATAAGAGTTGGTCTATTGTCCCATGTCCTTTCCTAAATCCATATTGTTCTTCTGGTAAGAGATTTCTTGTGTCGGGGTGGTAGGTGAGTCGTCTGAGTATAATTTTTTCCATTAATTTGCAGCAAATATTTGTTAGGGAGATAGGTCGGTAGTTTTTTGGGTCATCAGCAGATTTGTCAAGTTTTTTAATGGAAATTATTGTTGCATTTTTACAGTCTTGAGGCAATTTTCCAGTTTTCCAGGAGTTATTGAAAATATTAAGAAGTCTTTCTTTGCCAATTTTGCCCAAGTTTGATATCATTCGGCCATAGATTCCATCTGGCCCAGGAGTCTTGTTTAGGTCAGTGTTTTCTAATGCATAAGCTAGCTCTTTCATATTGATTTTTTTCATGGAAAATATTATGAGTGCTGGTGACATTTTTTACAGTCATGAATAATCTTTGGGGCCTTTTTTAAACCTTGATTTTACTACTTATTTGATATGAATTACCTAAAGGATTGGCAGCAATTTTGTCATTAGTTGCTGGTGTACCATCTGTATTCTTAATCATATTTGTGTTTTCAGTTTGTGGCTGGACTCTGTCAATTTGTTTTGCCCAATTCCAAAGTTTTGTATTTGGGTTTCTTGGGTTCAGGTTTTCACAAGTTTGTTTCCATTTTTCCCTTTTCATATTTACGCATAATCTTTTTTTATTTTTGTAATCACAGTGTTCAGTTCAGTTCTACAATATTTTTGGTTTTGGGTGCACTTTTTTGTAGTTCATTTCTTTTAGTTATAAGTCTTTGAATATTTTTTGCCTGGTGTGTATAATTTGGAATCCATTTCTTAATATTACCTCTTGGTATTTAAACTTTGGCTGCTTTAATAAAGGTGTTTTCGAAAGATATCACATTAGCCTTTTTGAAGTTCCAGAATTTTTCTTAATTGAGCTAGTTTTGGTCTTGGTGCTAATTTCTATCAAATTAGGCAAATTATCACTTCCAAAACTTTTTAATATTTTCTATTTGCATTTGTGGAAAATGTCAGGATAGTAAAAACTTATATCAAGGGCTTGTGCAGTATTATAGCTTGTAGGAATGATGGGTAGGATTCCCATCATTTAAGCACATGAAGGCATTGTCGTCAAATATGTTTGATAGTATTTTGCCTCTTGGGTTTGGCGTAGAACATCCCCATAGTTGATGTTTGGCATTAAGATCACCTACAATAATAGTGTTGTCTGTAAGAAATTGAGCCATTGTTCCATCGTCAATAAATGTATTGTTTGGAGGGTGATACATATTGTATATGTGGATGGCTTTGTTTTGATTGAGGTAGACTTTGATACCTTGGGCTTCGAGGTCTAATGTGTTTGTAATATTAACGGCTATGTCCTCATAGTACAAATTCTCGATTAAAATTGCTAGGCCACGCCCTTCAACAGCATATACAGATGGATCTTCAGACCTTACCCTGAGTAATGGAGGGGCCGGAATTAACATAATACTGCAAGATGAAACAAACATCAAAATAAAAGAAGGAGCAGGACAGATTTCGTCAAACTTCACTTGTGAACTGACAGCTATCTGGAAAGCCCTTGATGTATGCCTTAACCAACCATCCCTGCATCAAGCAGAAGGAATTTTAATATACAGCGACTCCATATCCGCTCTAGAAGCAATTCAGAAGGGCAATACTAAAATGACACAGAAAATACACTCGTTACTTACCCAACTGGAACCATTGGAGAATAACTGCATTCTACAATGAATCCCTGCCCATGCTGGGATCAGGGGTAATGAAATGGCATTCGAATTGGCAAAGGAAGCCAGAAAGTTGAGCCAAAGGAAAGAACAAATGTCATTATTTGACGCTGATTCTTTGTCAAAATACAAGATAATTAAACGAAAAAATAAGAAAAGATCGAAATGCGAAATAAACTCTGAGAGAAAAATGACAAAAACTATAACAAGACTTAGAACAAAACACTATAAAGGAATGACAATACATCCAGATGGCACAAGAACCTATAGGGCATGCAACAATTGTCCTGGTGTGGAACTTACACCTACCCACATATTCTTATAGCCAGCAATGGCCGCAGCCTTGCAAAAATTAGACATAGCCCCTGAGCAGCAGCTTTACACACCTAAGATAGTGGACATTGCTGCTGCTGTGATGGAGATACATGGATACATCTGAGGCTCTTTATTGGACACGACAACAACAACGGCATTCCAGAGTAAAATAAATTATCAGAGATAGATACATATTTTTCGAATGAATTAAAATAAATATAATCGATACTGAGTGAGAGTTGAATTAAAAATATTAGAAATTTATTATCTTCGGAAACAAACCGTATCTAAAATATCAATTTTCCTTTTGCTACATGTTTTAATTTGCATTTACCTATTTTACATATCTCTGATTGTATTTGAAAATCGTTAACCAATTCTTCATACTTTCGGCGAAGTGGTGTTTTATTAATTTGTTTTTTTGATATTATTAGGGTTCTTTCCTGGTATTCAAAAAGGAAAAATACATGCCGATCAGTTATATTTTTCAATTTATCAAACAATTTGGCCGCTGAATATCTGATTCTGGTAGAGCGCCATCTGGCGAATAAAATTGTAACTAAAATCAATTTCGAATTTTTCATTATTTGCCATAAAAAATCCCATTGCATCCTGAACACAATGGTGTTTACCGCATTGCTCTAGCGCAAATATTCGCGGAGTTATTAATTTTTAAAATAGTGCGGGACTTTTGGATCACCCTGTATATCGGGATTCAGGCAATAACTCTGAAAGATATTACAATTACCTTTATTAAAGACACACAAGATAATCAAGTGTGAACAAATTTGTCTCCTTACAAAAAAAAAAAAAAAAAAATAGATGACCGGCGACATCAAAGAATTTCCATTTCCTTAAGTTTTGTCTATGAGGTGAATACTTTTTCATACAAGCAGAATATTAATACATAATTTTTGTTAATATCAAAAACAACACCTATATATACTTGTAGTACAGATTTGAGATGTCGACATCAAAAAAGTACCATTAAATTTATAAAACCTTACAAGAAAACGAATGAAATATTCCTCAGAAGGCGGAAAACCGGTGAAATAGAAGCTTCGTCTTGTGTTTACAAAATATTCTAATCTAAAAATTTGCATAAAGTTATTTGCATTTTGCATATTAGCATAAAGATATGTAAATATATAAATATTATGTTATTATTCTATAACTGCTTATAGAGTTTTACTTTATGTTTTATTCTTCGCCATTCTTTGTTTCTTTGAAGAATGGAACAAATAAAACAGCTTTAAAATTCCCATTCTCTCGCTCTACACACATTTTACATATTTACGTTAAAAAATAAAGAAGACAAAGAGAGCCCTCACCTCAATATCTCTAAATTCACGGGACATTCAGCGCGATGACAAATCGCCATAAAATCTCGACAAATAAAGCGACGGAAGTGAGGCATGCACTAAGACAATTTGGAAATATGGCCAATTTTGTGTGAGGAGGTTCTCATTTATCTTTCCAATGGCTCTAATCTTGGTGGGTTTCTCCAGGTGGATATTATTTATGCCATTTATTTACTTTACTGGGAGTTTATTATTTGGTTAGGTTTAAGATTTTGTATAGAATAATACTCTATCCTTGTTACTAAGATGGTATAGGAACTTTTTATTATTATTATTATTATTCCTAGTACACGTGACCATGATAATCATGGTAAGAAGAAGTTGGCAACTACTTTTACTGTAAGTGCACTACAGGTCTACACGTGTAAGTTGCATGTGCAAGTTTTAAGTGCAAAAGTCGAACTGCTTTTCACATGTGTAGACATGTGGTGCAATTACAGTAAAAGCAGTCGTCAAATTCAACCCACGATGATTATCATGGCCTGTACAACGTGTACTAGGGATAATAAAAAACCTGTCTACACATGTGAAAAGCAGTTAGACTTTTGCATTCAGAAAGGTGCCAAACTTCAGCTTTGAATGTAATTATACGAAATTTAAAGTGTCTTGTTTCATTAATTAGATATGCAATATTGTATAGATACGCTCTATATTTACACATCGATAAATTAAGAAAATAAAATGCATATTCTAGTCGTGAAACTGAAGGTTGATGATGGTTTGCGCCATCTATCGGAATAAATATTATTTAATCGTTAATTATTTTAAATTATTTCTGAATATTGGCTTTTATCTCATTTATTTATTTTTTTGAAATTTCAATTTAAAGCGCTATGTCCCCCTAGGGACACTTACGCTGTCATACATGTATGCATTTACATTTGTCTATACATATACATATATATATACAATAATTTTAGGCCGTGAATAGAATAGTCATATGATATTAACAATGAGAAAGAGAGGAAAAAAAAACGAGAAAAAAAGAACTGTGTACAAAAGAAAAAAAGTGTCTGGCAATATTTCAAATCAGCATAATATAAATTATCAGTTTCTTAAAAGATATTTGTTGCTATTGGCTTAATACCCTTTCTTGATAATCAATAAAAATTTACCACCTACACGTTTGTATGTCGGCCTATAAGACTATATGTTTTAATAAAGGTTTCTGTGTGTGGTACCTCGTCAGTGTAGTGCAGGCTGTAGCTCAACGACCAATAAAAACTGGTCAAAGAGAACTTATTGAAAAATCAATGATTGGGTAATATATGTAATTATCTTTAATATATCTATATATAATTTTCCATTTACGTATTCGTTATTAGATTTATAGGAAAATCTATAAACAACACAAGCGTTGCTATGGTAACCCAGGGAGATACTGTGGTGTACGGGATGTTAGCCGTTCTCTCTGCGATTGGCCATGTCAGGGATAATACTTAATGAGAGAAGATGTGATAGACTTTAAATCTTTCATGAGATTTTCGATACTATTGTAACAAAGTATTTATTAATTTTATTATTTTTATGAACAGAGTGGTCATTTTTATATTTATATTTTGCTACTCTGTAAATTTCCCTCGTGGCTTATCTTACCATTTATAGTTTGTTCTTGCCTGAAATAAATTGTTGTCTCCTCCTGAAGTTTTTGTCTACCCTAATTTTCCACGTGGTACTATTATAGACACGAATGATTATTTTAAAAATTAAATAATTTTATACTGTCTTTACTGCAATGGAAAAATTAATGGGAGGACCTGGCTTTAATCTCTCATAGACACTAAAACCAAGAGTAAATTTAAAATTAAGTGTCTATTAAAGCGATATTTACACAATTATACATCAATATAATCACATTCTGTAATGTAAATATTACCTTATATTTCTAATAACATTCTATCATAACATATATATGCACACTCTTATATGTAAATAAATATATTATGTAATATCTGTGTCTCTCAGATTGGATACCGCTCTGTTGTAGCTGATTAATTAATATACGAATTATTTTAAATGAGATTCTATAATTATATATAATATTATATAATATATAATCATTATTTGTATTAACATTATATGTAGTATGTATATACTACATATAGTGTTATATATTAAAAGTAAAACATTTTGGAACAGAAGAGTAAAGTAAAATATAATAAATTAAGAAATACCGATTTTAAACATAAAATTGAATCAGAACAGCAAGCTAATTCTGTAATATATATATATATATATATATATTACAAAATAAGGAATCGCAGTATAATATTATTATAAGACACACCAAAAGTAAACGCGACGAATTGATTTATTTAAAAGGCTGCGAGCTTTCGGACAATAACGTCCTTCAACAGGTGAGAAAGCTCGCAGCCTTTTAAATAAAGAAATTCGTCGCGTTCACCTTTAGTGTGTCTTCTACCATATATACATATATGTTAAATGTGCATGTCTAAATAATCAGTTAGATGGTTTTTTAACGTCTAGTTTTGTATAGCGATGGTGATGCAATCTATCAGACCACATTGTGTAAATAAGTACTAGCCCCATATGTAAACTAATTCAAGTCAGGACAACCAGCTTGAGGTCAAATTACGGCCAAAACTACACAGGAGTTATCTACTGCACCTATATATTGTGACACCATTGGATAGTGAGTTATCTAGACCGAAAAAACGCATATATATTGTGACACCATTGGATAGTGGGTTACCTAGACCGAAAAAACGCATATATATTGTGACACCATTGGATTGTGGGTTACCTAGACCGAAAAAACGCATATATATTGTGACACCATTGGATTGTGGGTTACCTAGACCGAAAAAACGCATATATATGGTGACACCATTGGATAGTGGGTTACCTAGACCGAAAAAACGCATATATATGGTGACACAATTGGATAGTGGGTTACCTAGACCGAAAAAACGCATATATATTGTGACACCATTGGATTGTGGGTTACCTAGACCGAAAAAAACGCATATATATGGTGACACCATTGGATAGTGGGTTACCTAGACCGAAAAAACGCATATATATGGTGACACAATTGGATAGTGGGTTACCTAGACCGAAAAAACGCATATATATGGGGACACCATTGGATAGTGGGTTACCTAGACCGAAAAAAAAAACGCATATATATGGGGACACCATTGGGTAGTGGGTTACCTTAACCGAAAAAACGCATATATATGGTGACAATTATCACCCAGTACTGGCCTTCCTTTCCTACACGTGACTACTGTCAACCAACGGGTGAGAAATGAAGAAAAGAGAATAAAAAAACAGCGCCACAATAGAAAACAAAGAATAAAAAAAAATCTCCTTCTATCGCCTTTTTCCCATTAACCTCCAAATGCAGGAATCCGATTTCTGAGCTAAAGAAAATTTGGGACTTAAATGACTTGAGGATTAAGTGTTGGGGCCATTTCTTGGAATATTCCAAGATGATGATGGTAATGATGAATCGGAAGAAATTCGATTTCTATTTTTTAATCAAGTGTGTCTTCTGAATTATTCATTAATTCCCCCGATCAAATTTCCTTCCAAATTAGTTGAGTTAATGTTTAGAAATGGCTGCCGTTCTTTATAAGAATGGTTGAATTGGAGAAAGATTTATTTTTTGAAAAGATTTTGTTTTCTTTTTTCTCTGTTGTTTTTTAATAGCTTTTATTGAAAATCAGGGATTATACTAAGGGTAAAAAAATCTATTTGGTAACTTCTTATTATCAAAAAATACAATCTAGATAAGTATTTTCTAAGGAAGCTTTCAAAAATTGTTCATCGGGTATGCTAATAGAAAGAAACTCTATAAAACATTTAATTTCTAAAAAAAAACAAGTGTGTTAGTGAGCGAATGGTATAAACAATTGATTTTTAACAGTAAAGAACCGGGATCGAATCCCGCATTGGTCTTTTTTTTTTTTTTTTTGTATGAGTACAATTTTACCAATGAGTGTAATTAATCCAAGGTGAATATGGTACATTTACAAGTGTAAAAGTCGAACTAATTTCTACATGTGTAGAAATGTGGTACATTTACAGTAAAGGATATTCACTAACTACCCACCATGATTATCATGGCTTGTACCATGCGTATTTGGGATAAGTATAAAAGTACGTTACCCTGATTTTATTTATCTAGTTTCCCAAACATTTTGATTGGTCACTTTGTCAGTTCGAAACATCTCGTGGACACTCATACAAAAAGACTCCATCATTTCTTTTAAAGGGAAGACTTTTTTGGCAGAAACGTGAAAGTTGTATACTAGATGGCGCGTTACATTTTAGGTATCGAAGCTGTTCCTGTACCGATGAGGGCCAAATCCAGAAAACATAGTATACAGGTTGTTCTGTTTTTTTCCTTAAATTTCTAAAACTGGTGTTGCGGCTTATTATTTATCATCACTAGTAATGTTTTACTGGGGTGATACATAATACATAGTTCTGATGCACAATTAAAGAGAGACGTGGTTCTTTTGTTGTTGTTGTCGTGTCCAATGAAGAGCCTCAGATGTCTCCGTACATCTCTATCACAGCAGTCGTTCTCTATCTTGGGTGTGTATACTATATTGTTGTTGTTGTCGTGTCCAATGAAGAGCCTCAGATGTCTCCGTACATCTCTATCACAGTAGTCGTTCTCTATCTTGGGTGTGTATACTGTATTGTTGTTGTTGTCGTGTCCAATGAAGAGCCTCAGATGTCTCCGTACATCTCTATCACAGCAGTTGTTCTCTATCTTGGGTGTGTATACTGTATTGTTGTTGTCGTGTCCAATGAAGAGCCTCAGATGTCTCCGTACATCTCTATCACAGCAGTCGTTCTCTATCTTGGGTGTGTATACTGTATTGTTGTTGTTGTCGTGTCCAATGAAGAGCCTCAGATGTCTCCATACATCTCTATCACAGCAGTCGTTCTCTATCTTGGGTGTGTATACTGTATTGTTGTTGTTGTCGTGTCCAATGAAGAGCTTCAGATGTCTCCGTACATCTCTATCACAGCAGTCGTTCTCTATTTTGGGTGTGTATACTGTATTGTTGTTGTTGTCGTGTCCAATGAAGAGCCTTAGATGTCTCCGTACATCTCTATCACAGCAGTCGTTCTCTATCTTGGGTGTGTATACTGTATTGTTGTTGTTGTCGTGTCCAATGAAGAGCCTCAGATGTCTCCGTACATCTCTATCACAGCAGTCGTTCTCTATCTTGGGTGTGTATACTGTATTGTTTTTGTTGTCGTGTCTAATGAAGAGCTTCAGATGTCTCCGTACATCTCTATCACAGCAGTCGTTCTCTATCTTGGGTGTGTATACTATATTGTTGTTGTTGTCGTGTCCAATGAAGAGCCTCAGATGTCTCCGTACATCTCTATCACAGTAGTCGTTCTCTATCTTGGGTGTGTATACTGTATTGTTGTTGTTGTCGTGTCCAATGAAGAGCCTCAGATGTCTCCGTACATCTCTATCACAGCAGTTGTTCTCTATCTTGGGTGTGTATACTGTATTGTTGTTGTCGTGTCCAATGAAGAGCCTCAGATGTCTCCGTACATCTCTATCACAGCAGTCGTTCTCTATCTTGGGTGTGTATACTGTATTGTTGTTGTTGTCGTGTCCAATGAAGAGCCTCAGATGTCTCCATACATCTCTATCACAGCAGTCGTTCTCTATCTTGGGTGTGTATACTGTATTGTTGTTGTTGTCGTGTCCAATGAAGAGCTTCAGATGTCTCCGTACATCTCTATCACAGCAGTCGTTCTCTATTTTGGGTGTGTATACTGTATTGTTGTTGTTGTCGTGTCCAATGAAGAGCCTTAGATGTCTCCGTACATCTCTATCACAGCAGTCGTTCTCTATCTTGGGTGTGTATACTGTATTGTTGTTGTTGTCGTGTCCAATGAAGATCCTCAGATGTCTCCGTACATCTCTATCACAGCGGTCGTTCTCTATCTTGGGTGTGTATACTGTATTGTTGTTGTTGTCGTGTCCAATGAAGAGCCTCAGATGTCTCCGTACATCTCTATCACAGCGGTCGTTCTCTATCTTGGGTGTGTATACTGTATTGTTGTTGTTGTCGTGTCCAATGAAGAGCCTCAGATGTCTCCGTACATCTATATCACAGCAGTCGTTCTCTATCTTGGGTGTGTATACTGTATTGTTGTTGTTGTCGTGTCCAATGAAGAGCCTCAGATATCTCCATACATCTCTATCTTGGATGTGTAAATTTCTGGGTCAATGGTCGCACCATTGCTGAGCATGAGAATATGTGGGTAGGTGTTAGGAGGAGAGAAATCCGACCACACCAGTCCCCCCTGGACTCTTGGAATATTTGACCAAATTCTGGTCCAAGGTGACTAACGTGGCAACTATTTTCCAATGAAGAATAAAACCGATATCTTCAACGTAGTTCTTTTAATACATTCTTATGTATAATTATTCTTTAAATGTTTCACGTCGCGGGTCGTGTAAAGAGATAGGATTTGAAGAGATCAAAATACGACACAAAGCAGGTCAGTGGGACAGTGGGCAGTTGTCATGCGGTGGTCCCCGCACGTGCTTGTCCTCTAATTTCCCCCCAACCGATTCACGCCCGGTAATGACGACACCCGGCACTACAAAGAGATTCTTTTTTTCTCTGTTGACCTTTTTTCTTTCTTCTTCCCTTCTTAGATTCTATAAGAAGGTTTGTTTGTTATTACTTTGATGATTGAAAAGGTGCTCACTTTTTTTTTTTTAACTGAAGAAAGTCTATATATATAGTGAGTATATATATATAAAACAAGAAAAAATAGAAAAATGGTCAGGTGTTGATATTTAAAAAAAAAAAGGCATTTCTTGACTGATCACATAATCATTTTAGATGTCAGAGCGTAATTTCGTAATAAATATCAACTAAAGGTTAATTTGAGTTTATGCCATTATAAGGAGGATAATCAATTCTATTAATAAATCATTAAAAAACAACTTCGTACGCGTATCGGGGTTGTTGGTCCTCGTAAGTGTGGTGCAGATTGTACTGTACTTTAGCAAATTATTAAGGTGGTAAAAGTTTTTTGTTCATGTTTTTTTTTTTTTTCATTTTTACGGGAAATACTTAAAATCTGGTAGAATCACTGCCATAGTTAAAATTACGGAATATGTTAATAAGTCCGAGTAAAGGTTAATTTGCATATTATCCGTTATATTTGCATACCCGGGCGATGCCAGGTCATTTAACTAGTAAATGAAGAAAACATGGCGTTTTCACGAAGATGTATTCTGAGGAGGATAGAAAGACAGAATGAACCAATCATGACTTCAACAAGATTGAACAACCGGCTAAATCAACTCGTACAGAGAGAGACCATTAAGGAACACGCCGAATATCTCACCGTGTAAGTGTTAACTATTTAATTATTTACACGGCGTCGCGTGAGTTATTCACATTAAACATCAATTATTTACACCAATCATGAGGCTATGGTTATCACCCCACGTGGCCGTTGAATTTTTTATCTTTAGTGGTCGTATCGCCCGTTCACACGTCACGTTAATCTGATTGGTTGAGTGACATTTATCAATATTTACATATCATACCCATTCCATATCAATATCTCCTTTATTGAGGCTTTTAGTCTCAATAAAGCTTCTCCTGAGATATACAGAAAATGAGTGGAGGAAAAAAAGAGGGAGAAAGAAATTCGAATTTATCAAGTTGTATGGGAAATATGTAAATATAGAGCTATATAATTATTTTGAAACAATATTCAATACATAGTTCGAAGTTGAAAGAAGAATTGTAATAAGTATATACGTAATAAATGAAGAAATTTGCATAGCGTCCCATTTGTTAGGTATATGGGCAAGGTTTCGTGTGTTAGCTCTTCAACAAGCCGTTTTATTTTCTACGTACAATTTCTCTTTAAGTTATAGGATTGGTTAAAACACAGCACTGAAGAGAGAAACTCAACAACAACAAAAAAGAGGAAACTATATTTGTATATTTCCTATGTAAGTATTCCCTATCGAGAGATTTCGTCTCATTGTAACTCTTTGCGAAAAAATTCGAAAATATTTTCTTCAAAAAAAAAATCTTTATAAAATTTTCCGTATATGTAAAAATGTTATTCTTCAAAATACAGGCTTATTTTATCTTCTGTAGATAATATCTGAAGATACCAGAAGATAAATATTACCGTATTATATAAATTTGCATATGCTGGGGGTCGTAAATGATGATGATAACATATTAATGTAGTCCTAATTCACCATTAGTACTACAATGATTACACTCCTATATACATAATAAATAAATTAAAATCCTCTGGAGTAACTTGATAAAGAAAGAAAAATCAAAGATAAGGAGGATAAGGATTTGTTCATAAAAGAAACTTATCCTCCTTATCTTTGATTTTTCTTTCTTTATCAATATACATAATAATTTATTGAAAATATAAACTATTTATGGCGCGCCCGTTTCTCTTTAAAAACAACAACAAATTAAGCAATTTTCTACGGCCGTTACTGCAATGATAAAATATTGGGAGGGCCTGGCTCATCAGTGGTGAACCCTCCCAGCGGTTTCGCCAGTTTAATCTATCTATGGTTGAGACAGTAAAAGCATTAGAAAATTGTTTAAAAAAACTATTTTATTTTAAAGAGAAACAGTCTCGCAATATAAAGTTTATATATCAAATTGCATATTTACGCGAGATATAATACATTATATTTAATATATATTTTATTATTCATATACCAAAAGAGGCACCGCTCCCTTTAAAACTGTATTAAAATAATGCATTTTTGTTTATAACCCCAGTACAGTACGTTATGGTGGTGATAAAGAATGTGCTACACAACACCAGTTTTGGTAAATTCAGATAAAAGCCAACCTGTATTCTGTACTGAGGTGATTTTAAAACATTTTTAAAGGGAGAGGTGCACACAAACAAATATAACAATATTGGTTCTTCAAACATCCCTTCAAACAGAACCCGGGCGAAGCCATGTCATTTCACCAGTTAGAATATATAAGTAAATATGTTAATAATATAATCCCTTCGGTAAAATGATAAATAAAAGACAATCTGTTGAGTGAAGAGTTTCCTTTTATCACGACAATACAAGCTTTCGGGTGTAACAGCTCTTTGTATAACTCGGGTATAACTACGGTACTAAAACTTACAAAATTAAACAAATCCATCTATATATACACATACAGACAAAGAAGTATAAAATATGAGATGGATATGCAAATACTAATTAACATAATACAGTTAAATGATAAAAATATGGGTTACCTAATCAGATTAGAAACCGGTCGTATCTCATTGAGTGTAACAGCCTTAAAATTAACCCTGAAGTATTGGCTGCGGGTGTTGAATATGAGCAGTGACAGATTGCCACGTATATGTTTTAATAGAACACGGGAACTGTCTAATGCTTCGGGCACACCCATCGGTTTCATTAAAAAGCTCACTAATCTGCTTAACGATAATGGATCCCCTGCACTTGTTTCCTGTGATGACCCTGAAACGCTGAGGAGCGCGATTACAGGGCTCTTAAAAACAGCGGCAGACCAATCTATACAAAACGACCTTACAAGAATGGATAAATCTAAGCTATACTCTCACTACAAAGACATTCACATATCTTTCATGACGGAGGGATACCTTTTAGGGGATTTTCCTTTCCCGGTTGTAAGACTACTCGCACAAGTTAGAATACTTTCAAGTTTTTTTAGAGAAAACCACACCAAGATGCTCTGCGGTGAGGACCCGACTTGTACCTTCTGTAATTCAAAACTACAAAATGAAATCACTCACTATATTTTTGATTGCTCTGCTCTGAAAGAAGAAAGAAGAACCCTTATGCTCAAAACTGGGCAACTCTGTGCTTCACTTCCATCAATAATTGACAATATGACCCAGAATAAGTATATTGCTACGGCGTTTTATGGTTTCCACAAGTCCATATCTCAGAAGAAGGCCAAGTGATACTCACTCCTCACTTTCTTACTGCTACTCTTTTTGTGTTGATTTCTTGCTTCCCTCTTTCTTATTATTATTATTTTTTTTTTCCTTTTCTTGTTTTTTTTTTTTTTTCTTTCTCTTTTTACTCTGTATATATCGCTATTTCCGTTGTCTCACTGCTTTGTTCTTATGCATACCTCTGGTGAATCCTGTATAGGGTCAGTGACCCTAAATAAAGGCTTTTTTGTTGTTGTTTTGTTGTTGATAAAAATATGGGTTACTAATTTATACTAATGTACTATTGAGGCAATGTGTGATTAAAGGAAGGATCCAAATCATATAGTATTTGAATATACATTTCTCATATTTCCTACTTCTTTATATGTGTATATATATATGATTTGTAAACGAGGTAAAATCTTCCCAATTACATGCGTGGTAAGGACAAAATACTCAGGAGATAAGTTTCTTCATTGAAGAAACTTATCTCCTGAGTATTTTGTCCTTACCACGCATATATATATGAGAAATGTATATGCAAATTCTATATGATTTGTATCCTTGCTTTTATCCCACATAGCCTCAATAGTACATTAGCATTAACTAATAATCCATAGTTTTATGATTTAACTGTATTATGTTAATTAGTATTTGCATATCCATCTCATATTTCCTACTTCTTTATATGTAAATATATGATTTTGTTTAATTTCCAAGTTTTAATATCGTATAATTATACCTGACAAAGAGCTGTTACATCCGAAAGCTTGTCGTGATAATAATAAAAAGAAACGCTTCCCTCAGCGAATTGTCTTTTATTTATAAGTAAATATGGGATATCCAAACATCTGAAAGGGAGTAAAACACCCCGATAATAAAAAAGAGAGAAATTTCTCCCAGGGACGAAATCTTTGAAGCGCTGTAACCCGATGTGGAGGCAACACGACGCCACCAGTTTTATTCTTGGAAAGGAATTAGAGGTTTGTTTCTGAGATTGTTATGGTTAGGTTAAAAGCTGGGAAATTGTTAGCGAGACACTTCAACTTGGCTCCCTTTATACTTCTCTATTCTGGGAAAGTAACCTCACCACACTCGAAGTTTTTAATGTTTTCTTATTGCTTTTATCTTTCACAAAATATTTTTGACGTTGTATTTTTATGTGTGCAATAGATACCCAGAAATTATTTGAAAAAGTAAAAATCAGGTTAAAAAGTTTCTTTTAAATATAAATTTGCAAGCTTTCGAGCAAATATACTGCTCTTCAACAGGCTTATTATACTCTATATATATAAAATGAAAGGATTTAAAAGCACGAATGCTTTTTTATACATAATACAAACTTCTACTGCCCTTACTGCGATGAAAAAAATATATTGGGAGGGCTCTTGGCTCATCAGTGGTGAACCTTCCCAGCGGTTTCGCCAATTTAATCCACCAGACCGCTTCTCAGAGCTCTAATACTGTATTGGACGATTCTGCTTATATACGCAGCACTGAAGGATGGAATCTCAGAAATGGTTTTCTATGTATTATACTCTATGTACAATCTCTTTGTTATACAAATTGTTTGAAACTAGAGAATTAAACTAATTGTTATGTCAAAGTGGAAATATCAGGTTTCCTGGAATTAATTTATTTTTTTAAACCATTTATTTCATAAGTCTCTAGCTTTCGGACACCAAATCTCTTCTACAGAAGAAAAAACTCATAAATAAATCGCTAATAGAACTAGAGTTATCTTCTTCTTTCTTATCTCCACTCAATCATATCAGGGTATCAAGCTTGTAGAGCTTGGGACTTGAACCATCATGACTGGGTGAAGTAGAATGCCTTTGTCATTAAGACTGGGAGCACTACTCAGTGGAAGGCTGACTTAGCTCCAAAAGAAATGGCCGCCTCTGACATGAGGAACAGACGCTCCTAATATGGAGTACAAACGCTGCTCATCCTGTATCCCTGGATTAGGAGCCCTTACAGGGTATTATCAGCCGGGCCAGCGGAACGCAGGTTTTTTAGTGAGCCTGGGACTTAGCTCCAAAAGAAATGGCCACCTCTGACATGAGGAACAGACGCTCCTAATATGGAGTACAAACGCTGCTCATCCTGTATCCCTGGATTAGGAGCTCTTACAGGGTACTATCAGCCAGGCCAGCTGAACCCAGGTTTTTTAGTGAGCCTGGGACTTAGCTCCAAAAGAAATGGCCACCTCTGACATGAGGAACAGACATCATGTGCAGCCGCTCCTAACATAGAGTACAAACACTGCTCTAGAGTTATTATGAATATTATAAGTATTTATATGTGCATTATGAACGCTATCTATGGTGTAAATGGAAAGTGTTTTTTTTAACATCGATAATGTATTAAGCTTTTCTATATGTGAAGCTATTTGAAAAAAAAAGAATAAATAAAATTAAGGTAAAGAGGTACTTTTAATTCTGATTTCGCAAGCTTTCGAGCAAAATATCCGCTATTCAACTTTTATCGAAAGCTTGAGAAATCAAAATTAAAAGAAACTCTTTACCTTAATTTTATTTATTCTTTCTTTTTAAAATAATTTCTAGGTAACTGTTGCTTACATATGAAACTATAAGATGAAATTGATGTCGATTGTAATTATACTAAAAAATATCGGAAATATGTAAATATTGCGACTTCTTGGCATGCGGAAAATAGCGCACATCATTCTTTATTTCATCACTTTACTACAATTGAATATAGGGTTCTCTACCCTATCTACATATATCCTTTTGTTAATATCACAAAGCTTTTATAAAGACACCAGTCAGATTGTCCTCTCTCATTGCAAGGATATCCTCACAATGATCAATCATGTAGTGGAGGAACTTACTGCTTTGTTATATAGAGACAGACTTGATATGGTACTTTGTACTCAGGTAACTGTCGTTTACCTTTGAGTGGAACGTCTCTTTTTGTTAATATCAGATCTACCTACATTGACAAGAAATAAATATTTTAAGAATATCTTCATCCTCTAAATGGACAAAAACAGGTCATCGAAACGTTAAGAAATAAATAGAAGAAAAACTTCTCATTAATTTAGGATATAAATCAATATGGATTAGACAAATACATTCGAAATACACACACAAAAGCCTTTATTAAGACACACAGATCTTACAGAGGATTCTCCTTGGGGTTACAAGACGGAGAAACCTATGAAAGTGGGAAATATACAAAGGGGTAAAAATGGAGAAATATTATATACACATGGTAAATATATACAGATTATTATTATTTGAATAATCCTATGGAAAACAAGAATATGGATTTGGAAAAAAAAAAAAAATTGGAAATATGGATGGGAGAGAAGTGGAGAGCGAAAAGAAGAAAGAAAACAGGTATTTACATATGGAACATACATATAATGGAACAAGTCAATTTAAGCTCTTCTGCTCACACAGCACAGGTGGACCATGGCTTTTTTCAAAATATCTTTAAGAGATTTTCCAGGAAAATCCGAGTGTTCAGAGTTGTAAGGTAAACACCGTTATATTCGAAATACAATAAACGATCATTCACAGTATGTAAATTTTATAAAAATCATTTAGTAAATCTCGTTCCCCCCTGTGCTCACTTTCAGTTGTAACTTCTCCTGTTAAAGAGCGAGAGCTCGAAAGCTCGCGGTATTTTTGTAATAAAGAAACTTATTGCCTAAGAAGTTTTTAGATATTATTTATATAAGAATTAAAAATAAAAAAGGCATATCCTGACCAGGAGCACATGTGATTTTTAGATGGCAGAGCGCCATCTGGTGGAACAGAAATAAACTAAACATTGATTTAACCTGTTCCCTGAAATTTGGCCAACCCAATTTCTTGATAAATCAAGAAAAGCCATCCACGAACATATATAAGTATATCGCAATTTCACTATTAACAGGCAAAGGACCCTTCTTAAGTTTCCTATTCAAACTGAATGTTATCAATGATCCAACATGTGAATGCCGCTTAAATGTTGAATCACCAGAGCATCTTCTTTTAACTTGCCCTCTGACTAATCAAATTGTATGTAGATACTTTGAAACATTACCAAATTCTCTTTGTATATATACTCTATCTTATGAGAACTTTGTTAAGTTTAGAACTATTTGTACAATAATTTACAAAACAATACTAATCCATCGTGTAAATAATTAATCATATATATGTAAACTAGACGAATGGCCCGGGCAACGCCCGGGGTTTACCCGAGTGCGAATATATTTTAAAAACGTTGTCTTGGGTGGTCGCTATTGACAGGGTGGTCTGTATAGACAGGTGGATGTATCACAGCTGATAACAGGGTTGTCTAGAGTGGTCGCTATAGACAGGGTGGTCTGTATAGACAGGTGGATGTATCACACTGCTGATAACAGGGTTGCCTAAGGTGACCGCTATAGACAGGGTGGTCTGTATAGACAGGTGAATGTAACACACTGATGATAACAGGGTTGCCTAAGGTGACCGCTATAGACAGGGTGGTCTGTATAGACAGGCAGCTGATAACAGGGTTGTCTAGAGTGGTCGCTATAGTCAGGGTGGTCTGTATAGACAGGTTTATGAGAGAGGCAAACTTACAGGTTGTTGACGCCGCAATCCCCAGAGAGAGTGTTTTTGTAGCATCATGCTGTGACTCACACGATGACCCAAGGTCATCAGGGGTGGAGCAGCAAACTTAAGCCTATCTCCGTCGTCGCAATGGTGGCGCTGCTTGCGAGTTAAATCTACAAATCTGCAAATAACTCTAAGGAAATTCAAGATATTCAAGAAATTATTTTTCGAAAACCTTTCCGGGGATATACCTAATAATATCCCAGAATTTCATGGCGATTGGATGTATGGTTTTTGAATAACAGGGTTGTCTAGAGGGGGGCAGGGAGGCCACGTGTTCGCTGGCAGCCAATGGGCGCGCATTCTATCCGTGAGCTTCAGACATACAGACAAACAGACAGAATAAGGCAAATATATAAGTAAATAATACTGGCACAGCACAATAGTTCTTTGGATTTCGTGCTTTTTGTAACAATAAATAAAAAAATAAAAAAATAAAAAATATCGCAATTTTTTTATATCTGAGTATGTAAATTAACTGACTATCTATTCAATCATCATCTTATAATATAAAACATCAATCAATAAATTAAACACCTGTCTTCATGTACATACACTACTGTAACATGGCAGAAACGCCATAGAATAAAGACTATGAGCCGAGACATGTTATTTACGTATCGTCCAGTCCCATAACTCCAAGTTACCTAACAGTCATGTTCTGTAATCCCTAGATACACCAAATCTCTCAGCCTACACACAACTTTTGGAAAAACTTATCCATGATAACACACACACATACATAACTCCAAAATTTTATATCTTCATATCAGATAGAAAGACAATTTTTCTTGAAATAAATAACTTCATGTTTTATTGATTTGTTCATAAATAAGGTAAACTTTTATTTATTACCAGTTGCAAATAAGACACGCTATATCCGATCTGGATAATTGCGCGTGATTTAGGTATTCTTGTTTTTACGAATAAAACAACTTTAAATTATCCTTAATTCAATTATAAAATATTGGGAGAGCCTGGCTCATCAGTGGTGAGCCCTCCCAACGGTTTGGTCAGTTTAATCTATCATACCGGGGGTCGGTGGTGGTCTGAACCGTTGGTTTTCGACCGCTACGACCCAGAATCGAATCCTGCACTGGGAACTTTTTCTAATAAAAAAAAAAATGCTCCAATGGCCCCCGATTCTTGAAAAACTCCAACCTCACCAGTGAGTGCAAGTAACCTAACGGGGCTCTGGACATTGGCAAGATAAGGTAAGATGGCTGATATAGAAAATTTGATGATATTCATTATCTTTTTAAATGAGGGAGGTATTTAGCTTTCTGATTTATCAGTAACTACACAATACAATATTGATGTAGTTCATCACTTGAAGTCACTTTTTTACCTTCAGGTGATTGTAGTAATCTTTCACCTACAGTATAGGTTCCCCCTTGTTGAGTCTCTTTTTTTATTTATATATTTGTATACTACTTTTAATAATCATAGCTAAATATATATATACTTCAAAACGCACTTTTTTTAAATTAAAAAATTAAGCTTTCGAGTTTACGCTGCTCTTTCTCAGATGATTTGAGGAAAATAAATGACCTAAGTTCGAAAGTTTACATCCTTAAATAAAAGAGAAATGCTCTTTGAAACGTAGTTTAGCGTTTTTGTCTTATTTATGGAAGAAATTGTAGGTTTTAAATAAGAGATACAAGTGTTTGTAATTACGTATATATTTTTTAAATATCTGTATGGATTTTCAGAACCTTTAAATCTATACTTTACAATAAAAAAAATGTATATAAATTAAATATTTAAATATATATAATAAATAAAGAATAATATTGAGTACACATTAAAAAATATAAAATATTTCGAATGATTGCTCCATCTTTCTCAGTTTATTAATAATAACAAAAGTTTCCACGAGTCAAATAGTTTGTAACCTAATGAATTATCGAACCGTCTCTATACGAAAAATTGAAATATTTTAGCTTTATTTTATTATCTTACGAATAAAATAACTTTAAATTATTCTTACTGAAATTATAAAAATATTGGGAGAGCCTGGCTCATCAGTGGTGAACCCCCTCAGCGGTTTGGTCAGTTTAATCTATCATACCGGGGGTCGGTGGAAGGGTGGTCTAAACCGTTGGTTTTCGACCGCTACGACCCGGGTTCAATTCCCGCATTGGGCACTTTTTTTTTTCTGATAAAAAAAAAAAAATGCTCCAATGGCCCCCGATGCTTGCAAAAGTCCAACCCCACCAGGGAGTGCAAGTAACCTAACGGGGCTCTGGCACATTGTAAGTGCAAAGTCGAACTGTAACAAAGTATTTATTGATTTTATTATTTTTATTTAACAGAGTGGTCATTTTTATGTTTATATTTTGCTATTCTGTAAATTTCTCTCGTGGCTTTTGTTTACCATTCATAGTTTGTCCTTGCCTGAAATAAATTGTTGTCTCCTCCTGAAGTTTTTATATTCCCTAATTTTCCACGTGGCAGAACTGATTTTGATATGTGGTGCACTTACAGTAAAAGCAGTCGCCAACTTCTACCCACCATGATTATCATGGTCTGTACTACGTATACTAGGGATAATATTAATAATAAATATATATATACCATACCGAACTAATATTGTATTAAGCTGTTTAGCTTATATCCTTTAGCATCCCACCTTCCCTGAAGATTCCCCTCGGATAAGAACAACAAATCCCTTTCTACATTATTACTCAAGGAAGCTAAAATAAGAGAGCGAATGAAATATCTCAAATAACGCAATGGAATTCTGTGATCCCATCTATGAAGGAAAAGGGTGTCTTTTGTTCCTCTTTCTTTTTTGCCTTCTTTCATCTGATATAGGAGGACACTTTTAGATGTCTTCACTTTAATGAAGCCCTCAGTGCTGATGTGTTTGGTGGAAGTTTGCTGTCCCCAACGGCAGTATTTCACTGTCTTATCAAGAGAGGAGCTGTGATGTGAACTCGGATAAGGAAGAAGAATGGATGAATGGATGGCCTTTATAAATTGAAGGACACATTTTAGAATCGTTTATCTATTAACTCTGATGTGAACATTCCCTAGACTTGAAGGAAAGTTTTAGACGATATTTCTTCTTTCACATCTACATTGTACTTTGCTTATATTTCCACCCTAGTTAGGTATACAACCACAACATGAAGTATTCGTACAGTAGGTAGGTAAGCTCCTGGTGTTATCCATCTTCCGTATAGTATTTCCTGTTCTATTGTAGTAGTATTTTATTTCAGTCAATATTTGTTGTTGTTGTTGTTGTCGTGTCCAAAGAAGAGCCTCGGATGCCTCCGTACATCTCTATCACAGCAGTCGTTCTCTATCTTGGGTGTGTATACTGTATTGTTGTTGTTGTCGTGTCCAATGAAGAGCCTCAGATGTCTCTATGCATCTATATCACAGCAGTAGCAATGCCCACTATCTTAGGTGTGTAAAGCTGCTGCTCTGGGTCTATGTCAATATATATATAATCAATATTTATAAAAATAAATAGTTGTATAGTTTTATAGTTAAGTATTTTATTAAAATTATCTTCATTATTTTGATTATTTAAATTCAAATTATAAAATTTGTAAAATGTTATTATTTAGTATAGATAGAGAGAAAAAAAAATCCTTTACTTCTAAAACATCATCTAGTTAATTATATATTTATAATTAATAACAATAAAATTTAACAACGTAAATGTAGAATCACTGTTATATTTTTAGTATATAGTTTTTACACTATAATCAATATTTATATATAATATATATACAATATTTCCTATAATTATTGCGGGATATATAATTGAAGAAAGATTGATCGATTTACCTACAGGTTTATGGAGATAGTTATATACTAATGCCGCGTTTTCCTACCGTTATATGTCCCAGAATGTCATCTTTGGTTAGATGGTGACAATGACAAAAGGCTGGTGTACGTGTACCGCCCTTCCATCACTGCACTATGGTAGTAGTAATTAATTACTATAGCTGTGTGGGGTGATTGTTATCTTCTTATCACATGACCCAAATATTGACATTTCTTCCCAACACTTGTTTATATTGTAGCGTAGAAATCAAGTCTTTGTATATCTGAAGATGTGAAAGTATTTATTGATGGCGACTTGTCGACAAATATTAACAAATCAACCCAACTATCTACAGCTAGAGAATATCGAGCAAGCAAGCTAGGTAACTAAATGATGATTTTACAAATGTAAAATTTTAAATCTGTTTCAAATATATTTTCATTGAATAATTAAATTAAATAATAAATTTTATTTCTTTGCCACAATATTACGTTTCAATTCGTCGTCAGACTTTTGGTGTTTGAAATTGTATCCATCCAGAGATTTTTTTCAGCATTTTTCTATAAAATCTCGTTACATTTAGACAAATACCAACGGATCTCTGTCGAACAGTGTGATTGGATAGTACACATCGATGCGAGAAATAACTTCCCTCCAAATACGCTTATTTGTATTTGAAGATATTTAAACTTTTTTGATAACGTCAAATAAGAATAGAAATAATCCAAAATCATTGAAATTTTTGAACAAAGCTAACAATTCAAATTGGTTATCATTATTTTAAAGTGAATTAGTCCTAGTGTACAGTTTCCTCAACAAGTTCCTCCAAGATCCATTATCTGGGAGTAAGTTCACCATATACACCATATTACAACTACTACAATAGGAACAGAGAAGATTAGCATGGCCCCTGCGCAAGGATGACACGCAAAATCATGAAGCGTTCCACTAATGTAGGATAATGGTCTGTTACTGTCTTCAATCTTTTTAGTAGATTATCATGTCTAGACACATGGTCTATCCAATATAGTCCCTATCTTTTATATAATCACGAATATTTTATCATTAATTAAGACAATTCTGAGCTAATTTTGAATCAAAACGCAGTTTTCTACCATAACGAAAGTAAAATCTCTTGGGAGAGGTTTGTATAAGGGAGGAAAGAGATGATGAAGTAGGCACCATCTGGAGAACATGTCTTTCTCCACAGATGGTGGCCAGCTGGGGGTGGACGGCCGTACATGTGGACTGACCACACCCAGTTGTTTACTGCCTCTCATATCTCTCTCCAGTACCCAGAAATACACATTACACATAGTTTTCGACAGCTACGAACCGGATTCGATTCCCGCATTGGGCTTTCTTTTTTTTTTTTTTTCTGATATGCTTCAAAGGCCCCCTATTCTTGCAAAAGTCCAACCCCACCAGCGAGTGTAAGTAACCAAACGAAGCTCTGGCACATTTTTAAGTGCAAAGTTGAATTGCTTTTCACATGTGTAGACATGTGGTGCACTTACAGTAAAAGCAGTCGCCTTATATTACCCACCATGATTATCATGACCTGTACCACGTGTACTAGGGATAGGCAAAAAAAATCATAGTTGCATATTGGACCCCTTTTTATAACTGTGTCCCTAGATAACATAGTTTTTAACTCTCTGTGTGTCAAATTATAAATGAGACCTTTTTATGGATCTGTTTGAAAAAGGGAAAAACATCAATAAATAATAAAAGTTTACGTGTTGTTTGTTCCTCATATCTTTCCAACAATTCTTTAATTTTGTCAAAACTTCGACTCCATATATAATTCGGATTGGAAATAATCACTGTCAGAAAATATATAATTATATTTTTAAATGTTATAATACCTTGATAAAGGTTGTCGTTCAGCGAACTGAAATATTGGTAAAATAAATGATATTTTGATCCAATATATGCCTTTTTATTTAAAATTTATATAATTTTATATATTTTATATTTATCGGAAATATATTTACATGCCAAAATTACACACTCTCTTTATTAAGACAAAGTCATTGGATTCGCCTCGAATGTAAACGTTATGTAAAAGAGTTATCTACATTTTTAATAAATAATTTAAACACATGTGTGTGATCTATCAATTTTTTACATAAAGAGAAACGTGTTCGTTCTATAACTAGTTTATATATAGATTTACTATATTGCATAAACTATTTATAAAGTCAATGTTTAAGATAATAGCTGCTAAATAAATGCATTTGCTATGTAAATACAACTGCTATGTAAATACAACTGGAATCTGAATACAGTTTCTATGTAAATACAGCTATTATGTAAACATAGTTGCTATGTAAATACAGTTGCTATGCAAATAGTTTCCATCTATGCAAATACAGATGCTATGCAAACACACTTGCTATGTATATACTGAGAACCTTTATGAAGACAATAATTCTCACAAAGGAAATGAAACTGTAAAGCACAATTATTTCTAATGCCTTATGTTTAACTAGTCTCATACACCTGTCCGTATTGCAAGTCCAAAGAGCCAACAAAAAAATCACCATAAAGTAAATAAAGGAAGAAAACATTTACATATCCCATCAAATGTGGTCTCATGCACTAAAGTCATATTATCTCACACTAACCTATTTAAAATCCTCTTTCAGCAGAATTAAAACTTTATTTAAAAAAATATTTTTTACGTCGTATATATATAAAAAATAAATTAGTATATTAATCAAGATTGACTTCAATAAGGAGAGAGAAAGAAAATGTATAAAAATAAAATAGCCGAGAAAAAAAGATAGGCCTTGATAGAAGTTCCAGCTTTTACTAAAACAATATAGAAAATAATGGAAGAAGATTGCATTCGAGTTTTTCGTTGGCTGCTATGGCGCAGTATGTAACTAGGGGCTTCTCACAACAGCAGAACATATATGCAAATTTATATATACATATACAAATATAAATATAAGCCTTAATTCATAAGTGAAAATAAAAAAAAAAAAGATTAGTTTCAACGTCTGAAGTTCATTTTTATTCTTGTTTTTTGTTTGAATCTTGAGTTTTTATCTTTCATATCGTTCTATCTTGTTATTTTGGACTGAAAAAAAAGTTATTTTTCCATTAAAGCTTGCCAAGTTTGAATAAAGAGAATTATTGTGAGAGAGAGACAGTAACTGTTGAATGGCTGTGGTTAATCAACAATATTGTAGCTTCATTAAAGTAAATATCATGAAACTTAATCGTACCCTTATGCAAATCATTTATCAATAGGGTGGCCAGAAGGTGAACGATTGTAATAACGATCAATAAGGACCGTGATGAGACGTTTTTTTGAAAGTTTTCTCCGTTAAAAAAATAACACACACATTTTTGTGCGCTTTTCTATTTTTTTTTTTTTCATTCGTGACTAAATATTTTTAGGCGATTGACATTTGAAATAATCCACCCCTGTCACAGGGTTATAGTGGATGTAAATATGTAAATAGTATGCATCAGGGTTTTAGTAATATCTGATGAAGAGTCTGGTTCTCGAAATCTTACATGTTATGCGGAAATATTAATAAAGAATCTAGTTGCTGAAGATATTTAGTCAAAATTCGATATGTAAATAGGAGGCTGTTTATTATTCAATTTATTCTTATAACCTATATGATTATTATGAGTATTATTTTATTTTATAAGACATAATTGCCAGTTTGGAAGCTGTCTGTATTTGCACATAGGTCGATGGCAGGCTCGACGCAGGAATCATTAGGTGCACGTGGGGTGAAGATGGATGGGCAGGAATGAACTTCTCCGTCCAAAATGTTGTCTTCGCTCAGCAACGTCGACTCCGTACGATGATAAATGTTTGGATTTTTTTTTTAAATCTCTCCAATAACTAATGTGATCAATCATTTAAGATTTTTTTCTATCTTCTTACGGGGGGAGAGAGAGTCAAGATTAAATATATAAAAAGAGAAAGAATTTAAAGAGACGAAAGAAAAAAAATCGAAATGCAAGTTTCTTTTTCACACTTTTTTTTTTCTTTAAATTTTGTTATCAGAGAAATGTTAAATGGAGTTGAAGCTATCGGAGTGTGAGGTGAGGTGACAGGGGAAACGACCGGTCTGTGATGGGGACATTGGGACAGCCGTTTGACCCGATTCAGACGTTTTGTCAACAAGTACATCCACAAGTCATTCTCCTTCCTCCCCATTCCTTGTCCATTCTTCTTTAAATAGCCTCCAATCACATGACAGCAGCGCGGTGTCTAGAAAGGTGTTTACACTATATTGATCCTGCCGACATTATCAAATGTGACATCTTCTTTATTGACGGAAATATGCGTCACTTTGTGTTTTGACAAGTTGAGATGTGAGGAGTTCAAACAGACATTATAATTACTCTCTCTCTCTCTTTTTTAGGAATGTTTTACCACCAAGATTTTATTTTTTACTCGCCGATCAACAACCATTTTACAAGCAATAACAAGATGGTTTTATCGTAAAGATAGAGGCTGCCTGGCCGGCATTCATAGTTATATGTAAAATAGACACTTCCGCCAGTTAGAGTTTTTTTTTCTCAACGTTTCGACAAAAATATTTTGTCTTCGTCAGGAGAAGTAAAATTGCTTTATTTTTTATTTACTTCTCCTGACGAAAACAAAAGATTTTTGTCGAAACGTTGGGAAAATAAAAGACTCCAACTGGCCGAATAATTTTTCATAGAAAGATGGTTTTAGTTGAAAGCCTGTGGGTATGTGTTTTTTGAATTGTATTCCTTGATTCAAATTTGAAAAATATGAGGGTCAGTGGAAAGATGGTCTAAACCGTTGGTTTTCGACCGCTACGACCCGGGTTCGATTCCCGAATTGGGCACTTTTTTTTCTGATTAAAAAAAAAATGCTTCAATGGCCCCTGATTCTTTCAAAAGTTCAACCCCACCAGCGAGTGCAAGTAATCAAACGGGTCTATGGCACATTTGTAAGTGCAAAGTCGAACTGCTTTTCACATGTGTAGACATGTGGTGCACTTACAGTAAAAGCAGTCGCCAACTTCTACCCACCATGATTATCATGGCCTGTACCACGTGTACTAGCGATAAGCAAAAAAAAAAAAAAAAAAGAAAAATACGCGCATGTTTATGAATACACTGATGGAAAAACTTAAGGAAGTTGTACCTTTTACCATGCATATCTGGATTAAGAAATAACTCTGATATATATATATTTGATACATAGTGACCTCTTTATTGAAGACACACCAGATAACCAAGTGTGAACAAAAACAAAAGGCTAAATCAACGTTTTTAGTTGATTTCTGTTCTAATAGATTACGCTCTTGCCATCTAAAAAGATGCTCGTGGTCAGGATATGCCTTTTTTGACTTTAATATATGCATATATATATATATATATTGGCAGTTTTCGAGTCTTGTTTTTTTCTCAACCTGTAGTTACAATACAGTAGTGTGGCCCATAAGTTCCGAAAACTTTTTTTTTTATTAAAAATTAAAAGGAAACTAGAATACAAAAACTATTTTATTCTATCCCGAAGATAAAGGCTGCCTGGCCGGCATCCATATTTATATGTAAAATAGACACTTCGGCCAGTTGGAGGTTTTTATTGTCGAAACGTTGAGAAAATAAAAAAACTCTAACTGGCCGAAGTGTCTATTTTTCATATAAATGTTTTATTCTAGTTTTTGCCTTCAATTTTCAAAAAAAAAAAAAAAAGAGTTTAGGACTTATTGACCACCCTGTATATATCCAAGATTACAAAATGTATGAAACAAATTAGTATAAATAACAAATTTGAGAATAAAAAAAAAAAAGGATTAGTATTAGTAAATTAAATTTAATTGCCATCAAATCGTTAAAATTTTACACAAATGAATTTACTGTGATACCTATACAATAAATTGGAATATCTAATGATTTATGAAAAGTCTGATGTAATAATTGTAATAAAAATCACTTTTTTAATTGTATTCAATTCAGGTGTATCATTGTGAGATAAAACAACAAAGTTTTCCGCCCATTAACTATTTCTCGTTACAACAATCATAAACAATTTTACAATTCCGATTGAAAAGAGTAAAAAGATAATTGTTTTCGGAAGTTTTTTTTTTTTTATTGTATTCCTGGGAGCGCGTCATTGTTAGAGAGGGAACGATTACACCGTTGCTAATTATACCAATATTGTACTGGGGACTTTTTGTCCGAGGGGGTCATTGACCTGACTTTGTATGCAAATGAGGGAGTCAACTCTATTATCCCAATTAGGGGTAATTCATTAGTTTAATAAACAAAATTGACTTCTACCATTCATTACTATCTTACTGCCACTACCTGATAGTTGAATGATATTTGGATCACTATCATGAATTTATTTACTATGCAACACAATGGTGGGAGAGTTCCTGATGACAGGCAGTCTGAGAGATAGCTACGTTTAGAATGACTTGTTCATTCAAACTGATTTCCATTGTTTATGTAATCCTAATTTACATATTTACCATTTGAAAAAATAATGAAAAAGGTCAGGTGTTGATATTAAAAATAAATTAGACATATCCTGACCGTTAACACGAGTGTTTTTTAGATAGCAGAGCGCCATTTTAAACTATTTCAGTGTTTTTGTAAATATATTTAAAAATATATATATATTCTACTAACAATACTGCAATGAGAAAAAAAAAAATTTGGGAAGACCTGGCTCATCAGTGGTTAACCCTCCCAGCAGTTTCGCCAGTTTAATCTAGCATATCACTCTGCTATTGTATTTGGCTGTTTTTGCATATAGTAAATATCTTTAGTGGAATTCTTGATTAAGATATTTAATGAAACTATGGACGAAAGCTTAGAAGGGAGTGTTGTTCTTCAGCTAATAAATCACAAATAATAGCGGACCATTTGGCCTCGCTTATTTACATATCTGTATTCATAAATACAAAATTTCAAGCTGAATATTTATATTTTTAGCAAATAATTCCTACTGATATTAACTGCAAAAACAAAAATACTGGGAGGACCTGTCCCATCAGCGGTGAACCCTCCCAGCGGCTTTGAGAAAAGGGTTTGCTCAGTAGTTTACAAAAAACAAAACAAAAAAAACTCTTCTATTTGCATGACATTCTGTTGATTTGAATAGTTTCGTTCCCTATAGGTGTTTTCCACTATAATTTAACATTACTAGATCTCAAAATATCATCTGTGAGAAAATATATGTCTCCAATGGCCCACATTACACAACTTTGATTAAAAAACGCAAAGTATTTTCTTTTTAATATGTGTATATTCCCCGTATATGCAACTATGTCAGGGTGACAGTCGAATTTGCATAACACGATTTATCTCACATAGTCTTTGTCTCACAACAGTCATGGAATTCAAGTCTTCGAACGGAGATAATTTTAAGATATCTTTTAACCAATTCACATGCGATTAAATGCAATAAAAAAAAAACGTATAAAGCCACGCGGTATCCACATAGGAAAATGACTCAAACAGCCGCGAACAAAATGATAATAGTGTGTAAATAGGGTGAAAATATTTTTCTGTAAAAAGACTCCGCCAAAGACCGATTACAAACCAATGGTTCAAATGATCCTAAAGCTAAATAAATAAATACAAAACGAAGGGGAGAAGAGAACAAGAGGAAATAAAATAAATCAGCCACACATTGTGACCATTGTGGTGAAGAAAACGAAATAAAAGACAACATTTGTCACAATGTAGGTCGCCGTCCAGGTGTCTTCGAATTCTTGATGGTCTTTGGGGGGCTGGGAAGGGTTTCCCGCTATCTCTTGGAATAATCCGTCACGACCTTGCATCTATCTTCTGCGCCGATTAACCTGATATCGATGACATACGTCACCATTTCTTGTCACCTTCCATCAGGAAGTTGTGTCGGTATTATGCTCATATCTGGGTCAGTTCAACGGAGATATGATCATAGTTCTATGAATTCTTTCTTATCTCTGCCTTTGTCAGTCCCAAGCCTGGATGAAAAAGGAGGAAAGGACAGTACAAGCTCGATAAAACACCCGGGTTCAGCTGGCCTGGCTGATAGTACCTGTAAGAGCTCCTGATCCAAGAATACAGGATGAGCAGCATCTGTACTCATGTTATGAACGGCTGTACATAGTGTCTGTTCTTCATGTCAGAGGCGGCCATTCCATATTGGAGCTGAGTTGGCCTGCTACTGAGTAGTGCTTACTGTCTTAATGACAAATTCAGACGTATTTTACTTTACTCAATCATGATTTTCCATGATACAACAACAACAACAAAAGCCTTTATTGAGGACCTCTCGTCCTATAAAGGATTCGCCAGTTTACAGAGTAATTGAAGAGAAGAGAACTAAGAATACAGAGAGAAACCTATATGTAGTAGGTATAGTATAGTATTTTCTACACTGTGACTATATACAACAGCAGCAACAAGCCTTTTACTGGAATCAAAGTCCCATACAGGATTCGTCATTCTAGTCCTGACAAAGATTATTTACATATAATTATTTACATCAATTAGATTATGTGTATTGCTTCCCCTTCTCTTCAGCCGTCTTCCAAAATTTGAACAACGCAAACGCTCCAGCTCTGTTTCTCACCACCTCCTTCAACAGGAGCTCCAAAGAGAGTCCCTCAAGGCCTATTTCACTGAGGAGCACTTCTCGTTCGTCTTTCAGCCCCATACATGAGAGTATATGGTGATGTAACCCCGGCTCCATTCTTGTCCCGCAAATCTCGCATGTCCATCCGTCTGTTTCAAATATTCTGGGGCGATCATCAGTAAAGAACACCGAGAGGATTCTCAGTCCGGCAATACACCGTTTGACCCGGAGCGGGAAATCGCTGGACAGATAGTGTTCCGGTAACGGAGTTGAGCAGATGTTTTTATAGTGGGGGTATAGTCTTGAATTTATTATTCTTGTGTGATCCTTTTGCAGAGATTGATCTATTGCAGTCCTGATTATGTAGGGAATTTCTCTTTGTAATGTTCTATAGTCTGTGCAGAAATTCAGCCATTGAAATCCGGTGGTGTTTAAAATATTAACTATACTTCCTGTGAAACCTATATATTTTTTCGTTGCGTTTGAGATTTCCCACAGCTGGGACAAGCAGAGCAGCGGCAATCTAGTTCCACCCATTCCCAGCATTCTCAACCAGAACTTTATGGTAAGTTTCAAGACTGTAACGCTGAGTGACACTCTTCCCAATTCTATCCTGAGCATAAATCCGGGGGTGTATCTTGGTAAATTTAGATATCTTCGCATAAATGAGTCCTGAATTTGATCAACAATTAATGTATGCTCATTTGCCCAAACAGGTGCCGCCTATAGCAGGGTTGATAGAAACATCGCGTCAAGAATTTTCATAGAGGATTTAAAAGAGTTCATCTTCGACCTGGTCAGAATAGGCCATACCGCACCACTGGCAGCGAGAGCTTTACCCTTATAGTATAATGCGGCTTGCTTAAAAGAGTTTGTTGAGGTGAGTGGATATCCTAGATACACGTATCTTTCCGTGACATTCAGTGTTTGTTGTCCCCAATACCAATTATCTGATTTTGACCGCTTTCCCACCATTGCGAAATACCATTATTTTTGATTTGTTTTCGTTCAGCGTTAGCATATTTTCCTCAAAATATTTTCGTATCATATTAATTTTTAACTGCAAATTGTTCTTAGATTCGCCTATCAGTAC
The DNA here is from genome assembly GCA_030710605.1 of Cordylochernes scorpioides. NCBI lineage: Eukaryota > Metazoa > Arthropoda > Arachnida > Pseudoscorpiones > Chernetidae > Cordylochernes > Cordylochernes scorpioides. Next base: position 59,434,734 of record CP092884.1, read on the forward strand.
AATATCATCTGAATCTATTAACAAATGGATATGATTTTCCATGATACAAAGATGGTGAATGTGCAAGAATTTCCAGTTTCTTATCACTAGGATGTTTCCACTTTCCCAATTTCCATATGGTAATGCAGAATGATGCTTATCCATTGTTAGACCTCGAAAAACGCTGTTGTCCTGGTAATCAAATAATAGGTGTAAAAAGTAAACAATTCTATATTCTTTATGAAAAAAAAAAAAGACATCTCCTTATCGTACAACTAAAAGTTGCTGATGGCTTGCGCCATCTATCGGAATAAATATCAACTATTCGTTGATTTTTAATTATTCCAGAATTGGCCAAATACCCATTCTTGATTAATCAAGAAAAGCTAACCACGTACGCGTTTCGGGCTGTTGGCCCTCGTCAGCGTGGTGCAAAGCTCTACCTCAACGACCAAAAAACTGGTTATTCAGGCATGAGTATTTGGTCTATTCAGGAATAATTAAAAATCAACGAATAGCTGATATTTATTCCGATATTTCAACTTTTTTATTTCAGTTTCGGTGACTCGATGCGACCTTTCTCAGGGGAAACTGTATTCTGGAGAATTGTAGTTTTCCGAGTCAATATATATATAGTTTAAACATATCTGAGAAAGATCGTAACCTGACGAGGGTAGCCAATATTTCCTACGATTGTCACCATATATCAGGACACATATTGTTGAACATGACCCTGGCGTGGGAGGAAAACGTTCAGAGAACAGTTTCCCAGAAACGGAGAGAAGATGAAACCACCGCCCCAACAGGAAGTCCAACTTTCTCAAAATAAACTCCAACGGCCAAGATGGTGTTGAGAAACTCCTAATGTAAACTTCTCTTTGTTGTCTTCGTTGTATATTGACTTGCTACAATGACCCGGGGATCTTTGTTGCAACGTTATCTACTTGATCGGCGTCGTCTTGCAACGGTGCATTTTGAACTGTCTTGTTAGTGCGGCCATGAACCTGAATTCCATATTTGCATTTTGAACTGTTTTCTTGGCGAGGGCATGAACCTGAATGCCATATTTGCATTTTGAACTGTTTTCTTGGTGAGGGCATGAACCTGAATGCCATATTTGCATTTTGAACTGTTTTCTTGGTGAGGGTATGAACCTGAATTCCATATTTGCATTTTGAACTGTTTTCTTGGTGAGGGCATGAACCTGAATGCCATATTTGCATTTTGAACTGTTTTCTTGGTGAGGGCATGAACCTGAATGCCATATTTGCATTTTGAACTGTTTTCTTGGTGAGGGCATGAACCTGAATGCCATATTTGCATTTTGAACTGTTTTCTTGGTGAGGGCATGAACCTGAATGCCATATTTGCATTTTGAACTGTTTTCTTGGTGAGGGCATGAACCTGAATTCCATATTTGCATTTTGAACTGTTTTCTTGGCGAGGGCATGAACCTGAATTCCATATTTGCATTTTGAACTGTTTTCTTGGTGAGGGCATGAACCTGAATGCCATATTTGCATTTTGAACTGTTTTCTTGGTGAGGGCATAAACCTGAATGCCATATTTGCATTTTGAACTGTTTTCTTGGTGAGGGCATGAACCTGAATGCCATATTTGCATTTTGAACTGTTTTCTTGGTGAGGGCATGAACCTGAATGCCATATTTGCATTTTGAACTGTTTTCTTGGTGAGGGCATGAACCTGAATGCCATATTTGCATTTTGAACTGTTTTCTTGGTGAGGGTATGAACCTGAATTCCATATTTGCATTTTGAACTGTTTTCTTGGTGAGGGTATGAACTTGAATTCCATATTTTCATTTGAGCTGTTTTCTTGGTGAGGGTATGAATCTGAATTCCATATTTGCATTTTGAACTGTTTTTTTGGTGAGGGCATGAACCTGAATTCCATATTTGCATTTTGAACCGTTTTCTTGGTAAGGGAATGAACCTGAATTCCATATTTGCATTTTGAACTGTTTTCTTGGTGAGGGCATGAAGTAAGACTAGAAGGTAATATTTATTTGGTTAATAAGTCGGTAGATAGACATGGCTTGATACAACACCGTCTATCTTCTATATGTGGTGTACATTATATGATAGGATTACCTTGTGTTCTCCTGTAGCTGTACATGCCAGCTTACATTCCAACAGTTTACTTAATCTTGACGAGGGGCGTATTCATTGCTCATCAACACTAGATAGACAATTTAGACAATTAAAATATTTTTATGGACATCTTGTCAATACATGCAAAGTGCACAATCTGTACTATTTTAAAAAGATAATTATATATATATATATATATGCATCATACTATGTACAAAGAACATGACGCCACCGCTGCAGAGTTTAGTGAAGAATCACCAACAGGTTTCCAGTGACACCACGTATTTCGTGATCTACAAAGAATACGTAGATAGCGTACTTCGCCGTTGAGGAGATGGTGTGGTCCTCGAGACCAACTGGAAAGATCCAGGACTATATGTCCTGGATTACCCTATATAGAGAAATCAGAGGAATATCTATAACTAGTGAATATGAAAAATACAGATCCTCCAAATATGTTTTATGTATGTAACCGTTATTGTATTTGTAAAAAGGAAGAATAAAACCCATGAAAATAAATAGTTTACATTCTTACCTACATCGACCCTAATGTCTTATGTCTAAGAACTGTATTCCACTATCGTTTACACCCATTATCATCAATCTAAAAGTTTTCACACATTTTAAACCATCAAAACAATTTTAAAACATATTATTGACTGTATTGACTCATCCATTGATGAGCTCTACTCTTCCCCGGCCGACACCATCAAAAATCTCAAGCTTTACAAGCTTGATACCTTAGTGTGATTGAGTGGAGATAAGAAAGAAGAAGAAGAAGGCACATTTTAAATTTGTATTTTTCTTTTCCCAAGCAAAACAACTTCTTACAGTCCTTCTTTCGAATTAAAACTTTTCTTGAAGAGAGAGGTTGCCTGGCCGGCATTCATATTTCTGTGAAAAATAGACACTTCGACCAGTTAGAGTTTTTTTATTTTCTCAATGTTTTTCAACAAAAATCTTCGTCAGGAGAAATATTTTTGTTGATAAACGTTAAGAAAATAAAACTCTAATTGGTCGAAGTGTCTTTTTTTCACAGAAATAAAACATTTCTGTATTCTTCAAACCCTATTTACATATTTTCCTTAAATATATCTTTACAGAGAACACTCTTCACTTTCTTACTGCTACTCTTTTTGTGTTGTTTTTCTTTTGCTTCCCTCTTTCTCTTTCTTGTTTTTTTTCTTTTTCTTCTGTATATATCGTTATTTCCTTTGTCTCACTGCTTTGTTCTTATGCATACCTCTGGTGAATCCTGTATAGGGTCTGTGACCCTAAATAAAGGCTTTTTGTTGTTGTATCTTTACAGAGAATTATTTCTAATTGCCGGCTATATGTGAGAAAGAAGAATTTTTCGATATATGAAGTTACTGGTTGACAAACAGTGGTGTTTACAAAGAGCCCGCCGCCACGTGGTAGAGAAAGTAGTCCTCTACTGTAAGTGAGTGAACCAAGTTCCTCCACAAGGCAGCCAGGCAAGGGGGCAGGTGTGTTGCCACCTGCCCTCACTGATTGTTCTTGGGTTGCCGCTAATCACGCGCCGTTAACGGAGTCACACCCCACAACACTTCCTACCGACACAGAAAATACCATCTCGAACCAACAAAGACCTATATATTTTTTTATAACAAATAAATTTACTATACAATATAATGCGGCTTATGATTATAGAACGACATTTGAAAATTATCCCGCATGTGTTTCTTTTAAACGAAAAATCTAAATTTATTTTACGGAGAAATAACGATTATTTCTAACCTTAGGGATGAAGTATGAAAGGTTGAATTGAGAAGAGTAATGATAAATGGAAAAATAAAAGTATCCAGGGATGGGAATGGTAATGTGTTTCTTTTCAATAATATAATCAAATATTATCTCTACAGACCTTACTGCAATGATATAAATTATTGAATGAAAGGGCTTGGCTCATCAGTAGTGAACCCTCTCAGCGGTTTCGTCAAATTAATCTCAAGACCGCTCTACTCTTGTATACAATACATGCAGTAGTTGAGTGGTCTAGAGATTAATTTGGCGAAACCGCTGAGAGGGTTCACTACTGATGAGCCAAGCCCTCTCATTCAATAACTTATATCATTACAGTAAGGACTGGATATATGTGGTATGACACAACTTACTTAAAATATTTTAAAAATAATAATTGTTGTGGGAAATATATATTTTTTCTAAAAAGGCATCTCCTATGATCGTGCAACTGAGAGTGGCTGACGGCTTACGCCATCTATCGGAATAAATATAAACTAATCGCGTCAATATTTTTATTCCAGAATATTGGCCTAATATACTATCTTAATAAAACCAAGAAAAAACAATCACGTACGCGTTATAGCTTATTGGTTCTCGTAAGTATAGTGCAGGCTTGATTTTTTTTAAATATCAAAAAGAGGTATTTGACTAATACTCTGAAATTAAAATATGAAGGATTAATTGGTATTTATTCCGATAGATGGGGCAAGCCATCAGCAACTTTTAGTTGCATGATAAGGAGATGCCTTTTTTTTCTTTGTTTATAATTATGATAACCATTTCTCGTGATAACCACATCTCTCTAAAAATAACCTTTCTGTTAATATTATAATATTCATATCAAAAATTTCCTTCCATTCTGTATCCTATATGCTGGATATATGTAATTTGATATCAAACTTTGTTTATCAGTCATCTCCCAATCAGCTATCTCCCAGACAATATCTTGATAGAAAGCAGGGGATAATCAGGACAATGTATTACTGAGGAAGATGTCATTTAACCTTAAAATTTATCGTCAAGTTATAAATACTTCCATCGTGGGGAACCCCCTCAAATTTATGGCCCTCTAATCATATAGCCATGGCTATAATGGGTATTGAAGAGGCCAAGTCTATGTATCAATGTTTATTGCCGCAATTATACACTGTATATCTAGCTTATACAGATTCTTCATGTTAACAAGAGAATAGATCTTCAAAAAAGACACTTCGGCCAGTTGGAGTTTTTTAAAAAAACTCCAATTGGTCGAAGTGTCTATTTTTAATATAAATATGAATTTTACACATATAAATTTACTGGCAATGCGCTTTTTTTAAATATCATCAAATATTATCTCTACAGACCTTACTGCAATGAGTCTGTAGAGATAATATTCGATGATATTTAAAAGAGGCGCATTGCCAGTAAATTTATATGTGTAAAATTTTAACGATAGGTGGCAATTAAAATTAATTTACTAATAAATATGAATGCCGGCCAGGCAGCCTCTATCTTTACGATTAGAGAATAGATATTCAAATAAAAGATACTTCGGCCACTAAATATTCTTACTAAATATTTTTACTAGTAGAGTTTTACTGACCGAAGTATCTTTTATTTGAAGAACTATGGATGCCGGCCAGGCAGCCTTTATCTTTAAGTGAATAGATATTCCAGAACAATTCTACCATACCCCAATTCAACTATTTAAATAGATATCAAATGTAAATATCGTCTCCCTTGCTCACTCTCAAATATAATTTTGCCTGTTAAAGATCGAGAGCTCGAAAGCTCACAATGTTTTATAATAAAGAAATTTATTGCGAAAGGTTTTTAAAAATATTTTTATAAAAGTTATATCGTAATTTTGTTTATACTGATCTCTTTTATGGATCTCTTATACGGACCTTCCTTCGTAATTAGAAGAAATTTACATATCGTGAAGCTTATATGTCTATACAAAGCAATAACGCGCCATCTATACATATAAAATGAAAGGATTTAAAAGCGCGAATGTTTCTTTTATACATAAAACATACTTCTACTGTCCTTACTGCTATGAAAAAATATATTGGGAAGGCTTGGCTCATCAGTGGTGAACCCTCCCAGCGGTTTCGCCAATTTAATCCACCAGACCGCTTCTCAGAGCTCTAATACTGTAATGGACGATTCTGCTTATATTCGCAGCAATGAAGGATGGAATCTCAGGAATGGTTTTCAAGAAATCTATGGACATAAGCTTATAAGACAGTAGAATTATATTCAAATATTTGCATCGAGCAATGCTCTTACGCAAACAATAAAGACAAGGCCAGTTAGGCATACATTAACACAAAGCAATAACGCGCCATCTATACTATGAAATGAAAGGATTTAAAAGCACGAATGTTTATTTTATACATAATACAAATGAATTGAATATGATTGAATCTAATTTTACTGTTCTATAAGCTTATGTCAATAGTTTTCTTGAAAACCATTTCCGAGATTCCACCCTAGTGCTGCGTATATAAGCAGAATCGTCCATTACAGTATTAGAGCTGTGAGAAGCGGTCTGGTGGATTAAATTGGCGAAACCGCTGGGAGGGTTCACCACTGATGAGCCAAGCCTTCCCAATATATTTTTTTCATAGCAGTAAAGACAGTAGAAGTTTGTTTTACGTATAAAATAAACATTCGTGCTTTTAAATCCTTTCATTTTATATTTATATGTCTATAGTTTCACGAAATACCCTTCACCTGTAATTTCTCTAAGGCACCATCTCCTCAGCGGCGAAGTACGCGATCTACGTATTCTTCGTAGATCGCGAAATACATGGTGTCGCTGGAGACCCGCTGGTGATTCTCCACCAAACTCTGCAGCGCTGGTAGAGGCGCCATATTCATTGTACATAGTTGCATATAATCCATATTATCTTTTTTAAATAGTGCAGACTGTTCACTTTGCATGTATTGACAAGATGTCAATAAAATATTTTGATTGTATCATTGTCTAAGGTACCGGCAATATAGGTAGAATAAATTAAAGCTTGAAAATTTTAAGATTTACACTATGTTTAATAAGATATTATATTGTCACATAATGTGGTGATCTACTCGGTAAATTATCACCAATGTCATCATCGTGACGTCACCATTTTATATGTAAATATGTGAGCAATAGTTATCCAGAAATTATTTGAAAAAGTAAAAAATAAATATCAGGTTAAAAAGTTTCTTTTAATTTTATATGCTCGAAAGCTTGCAAATATAAAATTAAAAGAAACTTTTTACCTGATATTTACTTTTTGTAAATATGTAAATAATTTGTTGATATCTCTCGGTTGTATTTAGACAACTGGCTCGAAATTGTTAAATATTTTCCTTGTTGTAATAAAATTGTTTTATAACTACCCGCTCTCTGGTCTTGTCTACAATACAGCCATGGATCGTTCTACAGTTGGAACTGTCGTACAAGAGGACGTAACAATATATATGACTAACCACACAAGTTTTTTAAAAATATATATCTTATTGAGAGCTTTCGGTCTTGCTCTTTCTCAATCTATAGTTGAAATAAATTGAAGATACAGTAGAGAATATACCTATATAACGAGGCATCTTTCCTTTTAAATAAGTTTTTTTCGTAGATCGCGAAATGCGTGGTATCGCTGGAGACCCGTTGGCGATTTTCCATCAAACTCTACAGTGGTGGTAGAGGCGCCATGTACATATTCATTGTACATAGCATATATTTTATTGTATTTTTTATTTTCTTTCTTTTTTATATTATTTTTTCATATCTACTTGAATAGTGCGGACTGTACACTTTTGTCTATATTTTGACCTGATGTCAATAAAACTATGTCATTTGTCTCCCTTTAATTATATGTATTAGAACAATGCAATATATTTATCACTCCAATAAAATAAAACTGATAAAAAATGACGATGTAAAAGAGATTAAAATTTTTTTCCACAACACCAGTTTTTGTAAATTCAGATAAATGACAACCTTTTGCAATAAGAATTCTTCATCGTTTCTTCGATTTATTATCCCAATAAAATATATTTAAAAAATTTAGGTGAAGTCATTTTTATCAATTAGTAGAACAGCTTAATACGATAGTAGAACGGTTCAGTAGATTAAACTGGCGAAACCGCTGTAAGGGTTCACCAATGATGAGCCAGACCCTTCCAATATTTTCATTGCACTAAAGACTGCAAAAAAAAAAAAAAAAGTTTTATTAAAAAGAAAAATTCGCGTTTAATAGTTTCTTTTTATACATGTAGATGGCGCACCATATCCCGCACCATATTTACATATTGGACATAAAATGTGTGTGTTTAGTCCTATCTTTGTTATTTATTAGGAAAGTTTTAGATCGTTCTATATACCAACACAATGTACACATTTATTTGAAGACTTCAGGGAATAAAAAAATATTATCTCTGAGTATAACTAAACCAATATATCCAGATAGCTTCCACTTTTTGAAGATGTAAATAAACATGCAACTTTAGATATTAAATTGATCTCTTATCATTGATATAGAAACTAATATATTTCTCTATTTGTTTACATTTTTATCTATTTAAACTCTGCCAGGAGTATCTTATGTAAGACTTAAAATAAAGGATTTATTTGTGTTCTGGTGATGGGAGTTTGGATTTTATAAGAAATCCGTTGATGATGATTCAATAATCATAATGATGAACAGCTATGTAGTGAACTTGCTCTAGAGAGATAACGTAAAGGAGATTTTAAAAAAAGAATTATAGTTGTAAGCCTTGATGGAATATATGCAAATTTACATATAAGAAGAGAAATTTGTTGAAATTTTTAATATTTAAAATGTGACTTGAAATTAGTTTCTGTTTCTAAACTGGCAATTTTTTTAGCCACGAGTTATTTAATGAACCAATCATTTGCATAACGTGAGACAAGAGTTGGCTGGGGTTATATGTGTAATTCATAGTATCAAATAGAAATTAATTTTTAAAATTAAGAAAAAGTTTCTATTTATTATGACAAAAGCAAGACTTTCGAGCAACGACGCTTTGCCACTAGCTTATCAAAATTATAAGGATAAATATAGACAGTTTAATTCAACAAAGTTAAACAACTTTCTGTTGTTGTCGTGTCCAATGAAGAGCCTCAGATGTCTCCGTACATCTCTATCACAGCAGTCGTTCTCTATCTTGGGTGTGTATACTGTATTGTTGTTGTTGTCGTGTCCAATGAAGAGCCACAGATGTCTCCGTACATCTCTATCACAGCAGTCGTTCTCTATCTTGGGTGTGTATACTGTATTGATGTTGTTGTCGTGTCCAATGAAGAGCCTCAGATGTCTCCGTACATCTCTATCACAGCAGTCGTTCTCTATCTTGGGTGTGTATACTGTATTGTTGTTGTTGTCGTGTCCAATGAAGAGCCTCAGATGTCTCCGTACATCTCTATCACAGCAGACGTTTACTATCTTGGGTATGTAAAGCTGCTGTTCTGGGTCCATGTCAATTTTCTGCAAGACTGCGGCCAATGCTGGGCATGAGAATATGTGAGTAGGTGTTAGTTCCACACCAGGACAATTGTTACATGTCTTGTAGGTTCTTGTACCATCTGGATATATTGTCATTCCTTTATAGTGTTTCGTTCTGAGTCGTTTAATAATGTCTTGTGTAATAATTTTTCTCTCAGAGTTTATTTTACATATTTGATCTAAGCAAATTTCTGCTAGAGAGATCTAGATGCTCCTCCAGTCTGCTAAGTGTTTTCTTTTTGAAACCTCTACTGTCTTTGTGTTAATTAGGTGATAGAGATTGACTTGTGCTCCACACCTACTTTATCAACTTGTAGACCCGTAGTGTATTTACGGTGTACATGCTATAGCACCCATTTTAACATTTAAAAAAAATCATTTATTACAAAAACACGCTATATCCTATATGGATATTTGCTTGTAAATGTTTAAACTATTTTATGTACATAGTTCCAAAATATATATACAATATATATGTTATATTAAAATATTATTCTATTTAAAATTATATTTAATAGATTTAAATACTCTGTTAAATCGATCGCCAGAGGTCATGCTTCCCCTATAAAAACTCGTTGTTGTTCTTCCCCGATGGCCTGCTCAAAACTTTGTACATTATGTAAATAATCTTTTGTTTTCCTTATTCTACTCGCCTTAAGCCAGGCATTACTTTTATCAAATTATGTTCTTTCATATATTCCTCAGCTCAAATAAAGAAACCTCTGATCAAACCTTTTTTTTTTATTTCCACGACTGCAGAACAATAACGTAATATACTCATGGATACCAAAATCAAGCAACAGCTAATATTCCTATATAACTCTAATATTCAAAAATCAACAAAATCTCATATTTTTATTACATATATATACCCAACTCACTCCGGACCACGTATACAGTTGCCCGGGTATCCTTGAAACCCTCTATATGACAGCCATCAATCCAGAAGAGGACATCCATACGGCACCTCAGTTGGCCGGTATTGTGATCAGGGTGCACGGACCGATCTGTTCCATGGACAAGCACCATGTATATATAGAAAATATATTTAGAAACCATTTTTATCAAAAGTTTCAAAATATCTTCGGACCATCCTCATTTTACAACATTAGCAACTGCCTCCTCTCTCATGCTCAGCTTGGTGTTGATAGGTTGGTTCAATATAAATAAAAACTACTGATTTACATATTGGAACTGAATAGTCAATTTTAAGGAAAAAATCATTTCTTAACATTGAAGGAACTCTTCTCCTGATAATTCTCTGTTTATTCTTAAATCTTGATGAAATCCGTCAAGATAAGCCGAATGGGGTCGTAAGATAAACTTCAGCTCCACCTAGTGGCGTAGTGTGGCTAGATAGACTTCCCCCTTCTAGCCCCCCCCCCCCCTTTTTTATTTTTAGTTGTTTACCGGAGACACGATACCTCCACGTATTCCCTTTATTTATTATTTTGCTTAAAATTAAATATTGGACGATTCTGCTTATATATGCTATACTGAAGGATGAAATCTTAGAAATGGGTATTAGCCAATTCTGCTTATATATGCTACACTGAAGGATGGAATTTTAGAAATGGGTATAAGACAATTCTGCTTATATATGCTACACTGAAGGATGGAATCTTTGAAATGGGTATTAGACAATTCTGCTTATATATGCTACACTGAAGGATGGAATCTTAGAAATGGGTATTAGACAATTCTGCTCATATATTCTACACTGAAGGATGGATTCTTAGAAATGGGTATTAGACAATTCTGCTTATATATGCTACACTGAAGGATGGAATCTTAGAAATGGGTATTAGACAATTCTGCTTATATATGTTACACTGAAGCGTGGAATCTTAGAAATGGGTATTAGACAATTCTGCTTATATATGCTACACTGAAGGATGGAATCTTTGAAATGGGTATTAGACAATTCTGCTTATATATGTTACACTGAAGTGTGGAATCGTAGCAATGATATTCAAGAAAACTATGGTCATAAGCTTAATGTACAGTAGAATTATACTATAATTTTGTTTTAGGTGTAAAATAAACCTTCGTGCTCTAATGTTTTCATTTCTTATTTTATTACTGTGTTTTATATTAAAAAAAAAGATCTCTAGTCAACCTGAATAACTTCGGAATATTTCTCAACTCACTTTTATCTACCTCCTAGGAGCCTCCTTGATATTCACCATTGACTTTACCGTGTTTGCTCCCCTAAAGACAGGAAGGGATAAGTCTCCAACTTCATACTAATATGGAAGAAATGGAAGAAACCATTCACCTATCCTTGAAGTTGGAAACTGTTACTAGAGGCGGATAAACCTGCTATTAAGTTAACTGCATATGATTACAGAAGGCAGGGTGAACCTCCGAATTGTTTTACCCATGAAAATCCTCAATGAATGGACCAAATGGCACAAGGCATCGTCCTACTACCAGATTAAGTCTATGAATGGGTAAATTTGAATGGTTAACGGGTTCATCTGATATAATACATATTTACATATTGGCAACAGTACGTATTGATCATAATATAGCTAGCTGTACATAGTTACATATTGATCTCAATATCTCTGTATATATTTGCATATAATTACAATATACTTGCATATATTTACCATATTATAGCTCTCTATCTCTCTCTTATCCATCTATTTATCAATATTTTAATCTCATTTATTCAATTATGTATTTAATCTTGTATGAACGTTGTAATAAAATGGTTTCAATCTCTCTCTCTGAACTTATTCACATATTGATTTATAACATAGCTGCATATACTCTTCATAACATAGTTTCACATATTGATGACAACATAGCTAACTTTTATTTACATATTGATAAAAGCATAGCTGCAGATTGTCACTTAATAAAACTCCCTCATGTGTAGAAATTAGATAGGTATTTTAAGGAGGTAAAAAAACTTATTATTGTGTTTACAACATTTTATTTTGAAACACCAAGTTTCGGCCTAAATTTTTCCAAAATATATAATTAATTTTTTCTAAAATGTATTCAGATGATAAAGGGTAAAGCCTAGAGAAAATTACTACCCAAATTTTCTTTCAAAAGGTCAGCAGTAAAGGAATAATTTTTAAGTTTCGGTTTTTAAGATTTTTAAAAATGTCGTCTGCCCCCAGATTAGTTCTAATTAATGAACAGCGAAGCGACATTAGGGATAATTAGAAAAAAATTAAACGAGATGCCATCTATTGTTAATTATTGCAATATGAGAAATCTATTTATTTTAATTTTAAAACCTCTAATTAGTTTCTTTCATTAATTGAGGTGAACAAAGAATTTTTATCCTCCCCCCCCTCAAAAAATTAAATTGCTATTTGTTTGTTCAAATCTAATTATTTTGGATGTTTGTGGGGAGGAATTAGAAAGCTATTGTAACACAATTAGAATATTGTTGATCAATAATTCACCTCAATAAATGTTTTAATTGAACTACACAAAGATCTATATAATGATTAAATCACACTGACCATATATGCATATATTCAAAACAAAAAAATGCATATACTGACCGCTCACATAAACATTTTAGATAGCAGAGCGCCATCTAGTGGTATAAAAATAAACTAAACGTTGATTTAACTTGTTCCTTTAATTTGACTGACCCATTTTCTTGATTAAAAAAAAAAAAAAGCCAACCAAGTACGCGTTTCGGGTTGTTGGCCCTCGTCAGTATGCTAAGGTAATATAGGAATCTACTTATTGCGCAATATTTTCTTTTTCTCAAATAAAACAAAACTTTATGCTGTCTTTACTGTGATTGGAAAATACTTGGAGGGCCTGGCTCATCAGTGCTGAACCCTCCTAGTCGTTCCGCCAGATTAATCTACCATTGTATATACTAACCACTGATGAGCCAGGCCTTCCCAGTATTTTTTCATAGCAGTAAGAACACTAGAAAGTTGTTTCATTTATAAAAATTAAAAAAAATTGCGTTAAATAGTTACTTTTCTTGTACCTATATGTCGCGCGAATGCTTTATATATAATTGCATATGTAACAATAATGTTAATCAATGAAATTCCCTAAAATCAATAAAAATCATTCTCTCATGGAAAGTAGAAAGAAAGAGAGATATGGAATCGACAAAAATGTAGGAGTGTGGCTTAATATTTGCATATCCTATATGGTAGATAGATTTTGTATTAACTCTCCAGGCAATATCACACATATTCAACACTATTTGCATATATTACCATATTTCTCTTTACATAGTTTTAAATTTACACCCTATATAACTTGGGGATATTAAACATTCTAGAAATAATTGCCTATAAATATTAATGCTTAGGTTAAATAAACACATGCGGTATTTTATAGTTGGGATGTTGTAAATCGTGGATTGGCTAGTGTGGTATTGGTTTAGAAAGGTGTTAAAATTCTTGTTTAGCGCAACTAATGTCACAACAAAACCTAACTATCTATATATAAAAATAAAGGTCGCCTCTATAGTCAAAATAGACCGGATCATCAATTATTGACCGTTACCGAACACTAGTGGATTCAGGTAGGTAACAAAGCCACAACACCAGCTTTGGCAAAGCGAAGCGTCCACCTGGAGTTCATGGTTTCGGGCTAATGGCCTTTGTCAGTATATGGCGGACTTTGATTTTATGAGATCCAAAGGAATCACAAAATAAAATCCTCAGAATTTGCCAAAGAGATATTTACATTCATAGACAAAACTTAGGGATGTGGAAAGCCTTTAATGTTCCCAGAGTCGTCTTTTATTCTTTTTTTTTTTTTAAGGAGACAGAGACAATATTGTTCACACTTTATTATCTCGTGTGTCTTCAGTAAAGGTCACTGTAAAATGAGTGTATGTTTCAGAGTTATTGTCTCAATCCCGATATACATGCTGAAAGGTAAAACTTCCTTAAGTTTTGTCCATGAGTGTATCTTTCAAAGTTATTGTCTCAATCCCGATATACATGCTAAAAGGTAAAACTTCCTTAAGTTTTGTCCATGAATGTATGTAAAGTGGCTAGACCACTTCTATAGCCGAAATATAAATGGATATTTAACCGAGAGAATATTGATCAATAAAATTGGAAAATTCTGTAAATTTCATAAAATTCCGTCCTAAACTGACAAAGGCCATTAGCCCGAAACCATGGTCTCCAGATGGACGCTTCTCAGTTTGTCAAAGCTGGTGTTGTGGCTTTGTCACCGACATGAGTACACTAGTATACAGAGAATGTCAATATATGGCACTTAGTTTTAGCGTCTATTTTGATGGGAGAGGTGACTTATACTTTTATAGATCAATATCATCTTGCAATATTTCGGAAACCTTCAATACCACAACTAGATAAGAGTCTGCATAGACTGGGAAATTTATACTGTGTGTTGTGTAATGTATATGTGTGTCACGAACAAACAATTAAACTGTACACAAGCTGTAAGCCATCAAACATCTTTTAAAGATAATTTGTTGATTGGAAGTTTTTTTAAAAAATATATAACTACAAAACAATTTTTATGAAAAATAGACACTTCGACCAGTTAGAGTTTTTTTATTTTTCTCAACGTTTCGACTAAAAAACTTTTGTCTTCGTCAGGAGAAATAAATAAAAATATAGCATTTGGCAAGGCGTTAAAAATTGTTCTGAGTTTGCAAGGGCGTTCCTCTTTTTTTTCGAATTTAGTACAACATCTAAGGCACGAGTCAAAAACAAATATTAAACTCGTCAAAGATTATGATGATCTTGGAACTAACTGGTCGAAGTATCTATTTTACATAGAAATATGAATGTCGGCCAAGCAGCCTCTTATCTTTAGGATGCAAATCAATTATTTATTTAGTTCTCAACGTTTCAATGGCTCGCTGTTACTCTCCTCAAGGGAATGTTTATTTCTGAAAATAGAATTCAAAAATAATCAATCCCCTAAGGAGGATAGTGAGTCACTGAAAAGTTTAGAGCAAAATAAATAAATAAATGGTAGCTATATCTTTTTCCATCAAACATGGTTATCTCTCGACTCCTAGCTCTACTCTTCTATAAGATTGGTATCTATTGTTTAAATAGAGATCATTTTGTTCACTAGATTTTATAAAATTCCTAATGAATTGTATAAACAGTTAAACCTATCTATAGCGCCTCCTCTAAATATGGCTTCCCTCTCTATAGCGCCTCCTCTAAATATGGCTTCCCTCTCTATAGCGCCTCCTCTAAATATGGCCTCCCTCTCTATAGCGCCTCCTCTAAATATGGCCTCCCTCTCTATAGCGCCTCCTCTAAATATGGCTTCCCTCTCTATAGCGCCTCCTCTAAATATGGCTTCCCTCTCTATAGCGCCTCCTCTAAATATGGCCTCCCTCTCTAAAGCGCTCGATTTTAAATATGTAGTACGATGCGATTTACATTAAAAGTGATCTGTCTATAGCACCCCCTCTCTATAGCACTCTATTTTGGTGAGTCCCAAGAGGGGGCGCTATAGACAGGTTTAACTGTATATTTATCGATATTTTACAAACTGTTGGAATATTACACAGAGTAACAATGGCTATAGATGAGCTCGTGTTTGAAAAGGAACTTGTATGTATATAATAATTATTGTTTTTGTTGTTTTCATGTATAAAGAAATACTAAGATTTGTTTTGTATAATTTATATTAATAATAAATAATATGTAAAGTTAAATTGGTTACGGATTCATTCTTCTTACTTACTTTAATTACATAACACCAACAACAATTTTTTTATTAAAAGTACCTTCACATAAAAGGTAAACTTCCAATCACCTACATCACATGTTCCTAGAACGAAACTCCATTTCAACAAGTAGGTACACGATTTGTACCCATTTTAGATTGTTTTGGAATAAATGTGTTTAAAATTTTATAAAATATTATGCAAATTTTGGTATTATTACTGTTTTTCCTGCATGTATCCTACACATTTCTATACTCGGAGAATCTGTATAAGACTAAAAGGTCTTAAAGCTTTTTGTTGTTGTTGATGTTGAATAAAAGTTTCAATATACTTTTATTTCTATGGGCCCTCATCAGTAGAGGAAACCTCAACATGTACTGATTTCCATGTACTGATGAGAGTCATAGTCCGACACCATGGTATACAGGTTGTTTGGGGCTTATTTATCCGAATTTGCTAAAACTGATGTTATGACCTCTTCAATGATTTGAACTTTGGCGCTCTACACAAAGCTCAAATAAATGTTTCAATATAACAATAGTAAACCTTTATTGAAGTTAATTGTCCTACACAGGTTACTCCTAACAGCTATTTAGCATTGTTTTGATGTATTTAATGATATTATTCAAAGGGAGAGGTGCCTTTTTTTTGCGCTAATATGCAAAAAAAAAAAGTTTAGTTATTTTGCTTTAGATATATTCAAACTTCCTCAGAGGTTAATGTCTATAGATTAATTAAAAAAAAAGCATCTACAGATAGTACAACAGAAAATTTCTGATTGTTTGCGCCATCTATCGGAATAAATATCTTAATTGTTGATTTTATCAACGAGATTAGTTGATATTTATATCGATAGATGACGCAAACAATCAGCAACTTTCAGTTGCCGTTTAGGAGATAATTTTTTTTTTAATTCACCAAATGATTCCAGTAAAATTTTAACATTATATTTGTGCTATATAATTTTAGAGTTGTTTATATATATAATGTCTGAAGGGGAAATATTAAATGACAAAATGTTGAGAGGTATTTACAGATCAACTGAACTGGAGGATCCAATTTCCAGACGTAGAAAACTGAGCACTAAAATTGTTTACAGCACTTTACAAAAAAACCTCATCAATGCAACAATACATTAAAAACCTTCCATTTTCCAGAAATCCTTAGAATCGAATGGAATTTGGAAAAATTGTAAAGGAAAGTATAACTCTATTGATCTTACTTTTCTTAAACTTGAGCCAAAAAACTTTGAAAAAAAAAAAACACACAAATATTAGCTAGGGGGGAGGGAGGGACAATAAGAGAACCTTTATCAATCAATTTTATAAAGGTGGCTTTATTGCACAAATCTCGGACCTTTTTTTATATTTCTTTTTTTTTTTCTAAGATATATTTTTTACAAAGTTTGGAGACATTAAAGGATTCCTTTTAACTTTTTGATCTCTTTAGAAATAATTAATGTTTTTCTTCTTTCGGAGATCTTTTTATGTATGTAAGTATATTTGTAGGAATGTATTTATGTATGCATATATGTATAAGAAATGGTATGCATTTATGTATGCATATATGTATAACAAATGGTATGTATTTATGTATGCATATAGGTATAAGAAATGGTATCGTTCCAATTTTAGTATATGTACCGCCGAACAAGCGTGTATGTAGGAATGTATTTATGTATGCATATATGTACAATAAATGATACCACAATAGAATTGTGAATGTGTGTAAGTATATTTGTAGGTATGTATTTATGTATGCATATAGGTACAATAAATGATACCACAATAGAATTGTGAATGTGTGTAAGTATATTTGTAGGAATGTATTTATGTATGCATATATGTATAAGAAATGATACTATATTATCAAAATGTTTTTCTTTTATAAATAAAACATCTTCTTATACTGTCCTTACTGTGATATAAACTATATTGGGAGGGTATAGCTCATCAGTGTTGAACCCTCCCAGCGGTTTCGCCAGTTTAATCAACCAGAGCGTTATGGTATTGAATTCTTGTCTATAATATGATATTGGGCCATTCTTTTTGAATACCAGGCAGTAGAATGGAATTATTGGTTAAAGAATTTAACGAATCCATGGATATAAGATTGGACAATCACAATTTAAACAATCATTTTCATCCTTCGAATCAATTGTTACAGAAAAAAGATAATAAAAGGGTAATATAGGGGTTAATATATAATAAAGGGGTAGATAATGGGTAGATAAAATGTAGGGAAATATATACAGTTGTATATGTGTACAAATTTCTTCAGCAAGGAAGGCTTCCCCACCTTGAGAGAGTTCTCCTCCAGACAAGGTCTTCACTCCTCAGTTCCACACCGAGGAAGTACTTATAGATGTGTTAATACTAAGCAATAACGCGCCATCTATACACATAAAATGAAAGGATTTAAAAGCACGAATGTTTCTTTTATACATAATACAAATGAATTGAATATGATTGAATCTAATTTTACTGTTCTATAAGCTTATGTCAATAGTTTTTTTGAAAACCTTTTCCGAGATTCCACCCTTCAGTGCTGCGTATATAAGCAGAATCGTCCAATACAGTATTAGAGCTCTGAGAAGCGGTCTGGTGGATTAAATTGTCGAAACCGCTGGGAGGGTTCACCACCGATGAGCCAAGCCCTCCCAATATATTTTTTCATCGCAGTAAGGACAGTAGAAGTTTTTATTGTGTATAAAAGAAACATTCGTGCTTTTGAATCCTTTCATTTTATGTGTATAGATGTGTGTCTTGGCAGATGCCAGAACGGCCAGAGGTCATCATCCAGGTCATGCCCGAAGACCCAGCTCTGAAGGTCAGGGGGCCACTGGATAATGGTAAATGCCTCCCATATGAGAGGCCTGATGTAGCGGCAGGACCAGTACCGATGAACCAGCGC
>CP092884.1:59453774-59465627 GCA_030710605.1 Cordylochernes scorpioides
CATATCGTTGTACATAGGCTTGGGGAACCGTAGAAATATACACGAAATACAGAAATTTTGACTTTGAACTAGCATTTCAACAGCTTTTTTTCACGCTGGAAAAAAATGTGTAGATAACCAAAGCTCCTATTTTGAAATATTTGATGTTTAAATTACTATACTTATGTGTGTACTATGAATAAATAATTAATTTTTTAAAAAGTTCGGGAACTTTTTGACCCTACCTTGTATATATACTTGTATCTAGTAATGCTCGTTCTCAAACAATCCCTAAAAGGCCGTACAGACATTATTTCAACATGAAATATTAGCACGACAGCTTATGTCCATATAATTTCAGGCTGTTGGTACTTATCAGCGTGGTACAGACTGTACGTGCCTGAAGAAAATTTTGTACATATGTAACTATTATGAAAAAGGCATCTCCTTATCGTGCAACTGAAAGTTGCTGATGGCTTGCGCCATCTATCGGAATAAATATCAACTATTCTTGTTGATTTCTAATTATTCCAGAATTGGCCAAATACCCATTCTTGATTAATCAAGAATAGTTGATATTTATTCCGATAGATGGCGCAAGCCATCAGCAACTTTCAGTTGCACGATTAGGAGATGCCTTTTTCTAATAATTTATGAACCATATCCCAGTAAAATATCACATTTGTACTATTTTTTAATATATAACTATATATTTTTTTCCCCTACATTTTATCTACCATTTATTTACCCCTTTATTGTCTTTATTTGATCTTAATTATTCTTTCTATAACGATTGGTTAGAATAATCAATAGAATTGTTTAAATTGTCAATTACACGTGCCTCAACGACTAATAAACATTGTCCTAGAGGCTTACAGAAAAAAAACCTCGTATTTAAGGTAAAAAAAAGTTTTAGAAAGCAAAACTATATGAAAAAAGGATGTTATGAAATCGAAGCCACCCCTGTACTGATGAGGGCCATAGCCTGAAACCATGGTATACAGGTTGTTGACTTTTTATCTGAATTTGACAAAACTGGTGTTGTAGCTCATTCTTTATCATCACTAGTAAAGGTTTTTACTGGGGTGATGTACAGTGCCATCGTTCTGATGCATGTTTAAAGGGAGATGTGTCTATTTTGGTACATGAATATCATCTTACCGCAATTTTATGATATCAAAAATAATACAAAAGTCAAAAATGGTTATAGAATCAGGTGGTTAAATTATGAAGAAGGCATTAACTGAAAGTATGCAATTGAAAGAAGCTGATAACTTGCGCCATCTATCGGAATAAATATCAAATATTCATAGATAACTGTGCCCGAAAAACGAAGTATATAGTCTCAACTTTTGTACATAGATATTCTTTCCTTTTCTTCTTTTTCTCTTTTCTGAGCGAGGATTCAATTTCTTCCCCTGCTTCTCATTTCTTTTTTAGATTCATTTCTAACAGGAGTCTGTATAAGACGGAATGTCTTAATAAAGACTTGTGGATGTGTGAGATAAATCTATACAATGAGGAACAGTCACAACTTTCTGCCGTTCACCAAGATTTTTTAAAATATAATGCTAGAAACAAAGGGCTTCTCTATGATAAACAAAAATAAAGGGAATGATTAATTCTGCTGAAATTTAAACGAAAACTAAATAAATGGTCAGATTAGAATTAATAGTTCGACGGGGTGACAAAGACAAAAAGCAGCGAGGATGGTCAAATTGTCCTTTGTCTCATTTGTACTAGAGCCCTACTTGGATCTTTTCCAATTGTAACCCGTTCTCTATCACAGCCCACAACTTCTTTAAAGAAACCTACATATTAGAATTAATAGAAATACATTTGTTTTAATGATATCATAACAATATTTTATGACACTTAACCTATTTATATTTTTTTTGACGTAGTTACAGTGTTAAGAATTTGATAAAATTATTGTTATTGAAACTCTAGCGCAATAAGGTTGTCATAAATACTGATATCTATATATGCATATTTACACAACATATTTTCTTTTATACCTCCTTGTTGGGATCCGGCCAACGGCTTCTGTACATATTGTAAAGATATATTTGGATATATATTTCTATGAATAGTTTTTGTTATGTTTAATTATATTCGACAACATTGTAATTGCTATATTTAGAACTCTCGTTTGTTTTTGCATATGTAGTTTTGTAGATTTAGAGAGAGTTTGCTGCTAATTGGTATGTAATGTTTTTGTTTTAAATTTCTATTAATGTAAAATAGGGTAATATGTAAAGTTTTTCATTTTTGTTTTAAAAATAAATTTGTTAATCGAAGATGTCTTGATTTTGAACGTAGTCAAGTAAAAACATACCCTAACAGGTAAATCGATCTACAGAAGAATATTTTGATACTAGATAAATATTTTAAATACCATCATTTTTGGTAGCAGAGAGAGAGAGCGCGGTTGATAGAAAATAAATATTCTAAAAGGTGTATTATGGATATATATAATAATATGAAGATAGAAATTCTTAAGGGAAATAATTATCAAATATAGTCAATGCAAATTGAGGCCCTTTTAAATGCTAAGGACTTATTCAAAGAAGTAATTGAAAATTATATTCCTGAAAGAATAGAAAGCGATCTCAAAAATAAAGAAGAAATTTTAAAATGGGAAAAATTAAATAGAGAAGCTTATGGCCTAATTATACTTTCTATTGAGCCATCAATTGCATTAATTTATAAGGAAAATAGAAGAGCAAAGCAGCTATGGGAGGCCTTAAAAACAAGATATTCAGGCATATCTGAAGAGAAAATGATGAATTGTTATTTAGAATCATCAAGATTAAGAATAAAACCCAGTGAAAGTGCTGAAGAATTTATAACAAGAGCTCAGGCATTAACAGTACAAGTAAAGGAATTGGGGAAACAAGTATCAGACATAGAAGTTACCCGATATATAACAGAAGGTTTATCTCCCAGATTTAACCCTCTACGCCCTGTCATCATTGCAAATAGAAACATGTCCATTGATGCACTAAGACAACTTTTACTGGACTTTGAGAAACCATTGGAAACGACCGCTAGCAACTCACATACACAGGCTCTAAAAGCGGAATATGGCCACATGTCTAGGGAAAAAAGATGTCATGTGTGCAATAAATTGGGACATCTCAAAAGAGACTGTTGGTATAATCCTGACAATGCAAATTCAAAATTTACAAAGAAATACCAAAATGTACGCCATCAAAATGAAAATATGCAAAATCGAAAAACTAATAGGGATAATAATCGGCGTAAGGAATATTTTCCTCAACGACATCATGCCCTTATGGCTTGGAAAGAGCAGCCTAGAACACTTGAAACGGAGTGGCAACTTGACTCTGCATGCTCAACTCATATGACAAATGATAATTCATGTTTAGAAGAAGTCATAGAATGCAATCAACCTATATCATTAGCAGAAACTCATCGCTCAATAGAAGCAACCCAACAAGGCAATATTAAAATAGTTTCAAATGAGAACTCTCATGTTGAATTACAAGATGTACTTTATGTCCCAAATCTAAGATGCAATCTATTGTCAGTTGCTTCTATAGTTAACAAAGTGATATTTGACCAGAATGGAGCAACGATTTTAAATGAAAAGGAGGAAATAATAACTAAGGGTATAATGAAGAACAATATGTTCAAAGTCACTTTCAAACCTGAAGTTGTAAAAGAAAGTGAAGAGTGTATGCACGTGTCTAGTAACAATATGGAATTGTGGCACAAACGACTAGGACATATCAACTCAAGCTATTTAATGAGGATGCACAAAAACAAAATGGTAAAAGGTCTTGAAAGACTTAAAGGGGGAGAACTACCTTACTGCGTAAGCTGCAACAAAGGAAAGATCACAAAAGCTGAAGGAAGTCCATCACTCGGAGAAACTACAGCAAGACCACTGGAACGAATACACGTTGACATATGTGGGCCTTTGACACCAACAATTGGAGGAAGGAAATACATGTTAACCATAGTTGACCAATACACTAGAAGATATTTTATAGAAATTCTTCACAGTAAAGATGAAGCTACCAGCAACATTGAAAATTTCATAAAGAGAAGAGAAAAAGAGACAGGCATGAAAGTAAAGAAATTGAGATCATACAATGGCGGTGAATTTATAAATACAGAAATGAATAATTTCTAGAATCAAAAGGCATTAAGCATGAGAAAACAGAACCTTATTTGCCGAGAAGCAATGGTATGGCAGAAAGGGCCAACCGAACAATCTTGGATATGACGAGAACTCTTCTGATTGAGGCCAATTTACCTATCAAGTTTTGGGGTGAGGCGGCAAGAACAGCTGTTTATCTCCATAATTTGACGCCTACAAAATCAAATTTGACTAAGACTCCAATGGAAATGTGGACTGGCCATAAACCATCAGTCAGACATCTCAAAATCTTTGGAAGCCCAGTTGTTTATAAAATAAATGATCATAAAAGATCCAAACTAGACCCTAAAGGAAAGGAAGGAATTCTCATCGGCTATTCAAATGAAAGAAGAGCATATCGAATATATGATATGGAGGAAGAAATGGTTTATGAAACAATACATGTTAAGTTTGATGAAGGAAGACCAAGAAATACTAACCAAAATACCTCATGTGATAAAGAGTACAATTATTTCCAATACAAATCTGGGACAACCTATGAAATGCGGAATTCTCTTGAAGCACATGATCAAAAAATAGATGAATCGAATATTGGAGAAGATACCGATGATGGAGTGATTTCTCAACCATCAATAATGGAAGATGAGAGTCATACAGATATTCATTCCCAACAAGAAGCCGAACAACGTCCACAAAGAAGACGTGTGATACCAACTAAGTTTGGTAAATTTGACGAATATGTTGTCTATAAGACAGATAAGGACATACCGAATAATTATCAAGAGGCGATCAACTCAAGTGAAAGGTCAGGCTGGAATGAAGCAATGTTAGAAGAGTTGAATTCAATAAAAAACACAAAGTATGGCAATTAGTAGAGAGGCCTAGAGATAAAAAGGTCATTAACAGTCGCTGGGTATAATCAAGGAAAGACTCTGAACAAGGAATACAACCTAAATATAAAGCCAGGTTAGTGGCCGCTGGTTACAACCAAATAAAGGGAAAATATTTTGTAGAAGAGTACAGTCCAGTTATGAAACTTGGAACTTTGAGGGTTTTGATATCTTTAGCTGTTAACCAAAAGAAGAATATAAGACATTTTGATGTAAAAACTGCCTATTTGAATAGTGATCTTGACTCTCCAATATATATGGAACAACCACCAGGATTTGAGACCGATCCTAATGAAGTATGCCTAGTATCCAAGGCAATATATGGATTACCACAATCAGGACGGAAGTGGAATGAAAGGCTGGATACTATACACACTAAGAGAAACTTGAAGAGAACAACTACAGATCCTTGCTTATATCGAACAGACCCAATAACAGGAAAAGAAATAATTCTAGCAGTATATGTAGATGATTTCTTGATCCTATCCATCTAAAGATGTGGATGACCTAATATCAAGTCTCTCAGAAGACTTAGTTATCAATGAAGTAACACAAAATAGAAAATTCTTAGGAAATACTATAGAAAAACAAGAGAATGAAATACTGTTATCGCAAGAAGAATTCATTGATAAGATTCTTGATAAATATTGAATGAGAGAATGCAAACCAGTGAAGTCACCTATAAATTTAGGAGAGAAATATGATGATTATGAAAACAGTCCACCTTATTCAAAGACGATGTACCAAGAAGCAATAGGATTATTACTATACTTAACTAATGCAACAAGACCAGATATTGCATATGCTATAAATAGCCTATCACAATATATACAAGATCCAAGAGAAATACATTGGAGAGCTATCAAGCGAATATTGAGATATCTGCAATACACAAGAAATATAAAACTAAAATTCAGTGAAGGATCAGAACAATTAACTGCCATATCAGATGCCGGCTGGTGCACTACGAAAGATGCCAAATCATTTGGTGGACACTTTATTGAAATTGGCAATAATATAGTTAATTGGAAATGCAACAAACAAAGAATGGTTGCAATGTCCACAATGGAGGCTGAGTTATTAGCTTTTTGTGAAGGAGTTTGTGATGTTAAATGGTATGATAATCTTCTGGGTGATCTTGGATGCAAAACTCAAAAGCCAATTCAAGTATATACAGATAGCCAATCCCTGATAGCATGGCTGAAAAACCCAATGCAAGGATTGAAAAGTCGACATTTTAATAGAAAATTGTATTTTGTAAGAGAAGAATTCAAGTCAAAAATAATAACACCCGTCTATAAACCATCCGAAACCATAGAGGCAGATATATTGACCAAAGGACTCTCCATCTCCAGACATGAACATCACATAAAGGAAATCTTCAGTACAGAACAACTTGAAGAGCACTGATAATGACTCTCAGAAGTAGTTGGACGGATAAGGAGGGAAATGTTGGGATCCGGCCAACGGCTTCTGTACATATTGTAAAGATATATTTGGATATATATTTCTATGAATAGTTTTTGTTATGTTTAATTATATTCGACAACATTGTAATTGCTATATTTAGAACTCTCGTTTGTTTTTGCATATGTAGTTTTGTAGATTTAGAGAGAGTTTGCTGCTAATTGGTATGTTATGTTTTTGTTTTAAATTTCTATTAATGTAAAATAGGGTAATATGTAAAGTTTTTCATTTTTGTTTTAAAAATAAATTTGTTAATCGAAGATGTCTTGATTTTGAACGTAGTCAAGTAAAAACATACCCTAACAGGTAAATCGATCTACAGAAGAATATTTTGATACTAGATAAATATTTAAAATACCATCACTCCTAATAAAAGTAAAAAAAAAAGTAGAAATCTTTTAAATTATAATAAATTCGTATACCCCTCTCATAGTATCACATAAACTTGCCAACATTGTTGTATTGTGCTGTAAAAAACAATATCATACGCAATATATATATAGTATCACATATGTAACTACATACATACATACATACATATATGCATATATACATGTATAGTATAAAATTGCGGGAGGATGATATTCATATATCAAAAGAGGCACCTCTCCCTTTAAAACCGGTGTTATGTCCCATCCTTCATCACCACCATTACGTTCTGTACTGGGGTGATGAACTAAAATGCCTTTTTTGATACATTTTTAAAGGGAGAGGTGCCTCTTGTTACACAAACATATATATATATATTGATTCTATAGTTTCTTTATTTTATAATATTTAGAGCAGACTCCATTTAAACTCTTTTTATTGGTTAAAGAAAGCTTTCGAGAAAGTCCTTCTTCAGCTAACTGAAAAGTCTTAGTTATCTGAAGAAGGGCTTGCCCGAAAGCTTCTTTAACCAAGCAAATAAAAAGAGTTACGAGGTCTTATGCCTTTTTTTGTAATATATATATATATATATATATATATCGTATATTTTACACTGTATAATAATGACACTTTTAGTATATGTCACATATCTTCCAATTAGTTAAAGCCGATACCTTAAAAGATCCTGCCCTTCTTTTGGAATGTACACCGTTTCTATTTGCTACCACCCCCATATTTTGTATATATGCTATATCTTTATTGATAATACCTGTAAACCCCTATTTGTATGTAAAACTAAAAATATTGACGTCAAAATTAAAATCCAAAGAGCGGTCAGCTGGGGACAGCTGGGGAGAGAGGTGGAAAATGCTAAAGCCCATGTGGGGCCCCCAGGGACTCTTTATAGACGACCCCTGAAAACAGGACAAGTTTTGGCAGGGGGTCAGCAGATGTTCTAGGGTGTGGCCATCGGCAGACGGCTGCTGTCTAACACACAGTCTGTTTCTCCATGTCTCGGGGATAAGCATCCAAGTTTGTGTCATGGCCTCTATCTCTGTCCCGTGGGCTGTCCCCGATCACTCTCGGTGCTAACATCTAGCCATGCCTCTGCTTCTTGTTGTCCGCGTGTGGGAAGAACATCAACACTCGCCTCACGTACACGCTGCCAGTTCATCCATTCGTCGGCACATTTGCAACAATATTACATATATATATATTTGTGTAACAAAGAGCACCTCTCCCTTTTAAAATGCATTAAAAACATTACATATTGGCTCATCACCCCAGTACTGAACGTAATGGTGGAATGTGGCACAACACCAGCTTTCGATCCCAGGTCTTGGCTGTTGGATATTGATGGTTTACACCACTCGTCCATTGTGTAGTTCTTCTTTCTTATCTCTACATATCAGAGTATCAAGTCTGTAGAGCTTGTTGATGGGGTCTGCTGGGGAGGAGTAGAGCTCATCAATGGATGAGTCAATACAGTCAATGAATTTCGTTTGGGGTTGTTGCAGGTTGATAATTGCACAGTGTGGTTTGTCTTATTCTTTCTTATCTCCACTCAATCATATCAGAGTATCAAGTCTGTAGAGCTTGTTGATGGGGTCTGCTGGGGATGAGTAGAGCTCATCAATGGATGAGTGAATACAGCCAATGAATTTCGTTTGGGGTTGTTGCAGGTTGATAATTGCACAGTGTGGTTTGTCTTTTTCTTTCTTATCTCCACTCAATCATATCAGAGTATCAAGTCTGTAGAGCTTGTTGATGGTGTCTGCTGGGGATGAGTAGAGCTCATCAATGGATGAGTCAATACAGCCAATGAATTTCGTTTGGGGTTGTTGCAGGTTGATAATTGCACAGTGTGGTTTGTCTTATTCTTTCTTATCTCCACTCAATCATATCAGAGTATCAAGTCTGTAGAGCTTGTTGATGGTGTCTGCTGGGGATGAGTAGAGCTCATCAATGGATGAGTCAATACAGCCAATGAATTTCGTTTGGGGTTGTTGCAGGTTGATAATTGCACAGTGTGGTTTGTCTTCTTCTTTCTTATCTCCACTCAATCATATCAGAGTATCAAGTCTGTAGAGCTTGTTGATGGTGTCTGCTGGGGATGAGTAGAGCTCATCAATGGATGAGTCAATACAGTCAATGAATTTCGTTTGGGGTTGTTGCAGTTTGATAATTGCACAGTGTGGTTTGTCTTCTTCTTTCTTATCTCTACTCAATCATATCAGAGTATCAAGTCTGTAGAGCTTGTTGATGGGGTCTGCTGGGGATGAGTAGAGCTCATCAATGGATGAGTCAATACAGTCAATGAATTTCGTTTGGGGTTGTTACAGGTTGATAATTTCAGTGTGGTTTGTTTTCTTCTTTCTTATCTCCACTCAATCATATCAGAGTATCAAGTCTGTGGAGCTTGTTGATGGTGTCTACTGGGGATGATTAGAGCTCATCAATGGATAAGCCAATACAGTCGATGATGTAGTTTGGGGTTGCAGTTTTAGAATTGCACAATGTGGTTTGTCTTCTTTCCTAGTTTTACTCAATCGTATTAGAGTTTCAAGCTTGTAGAGATGGTGTCTGCTGGGGAAGAGTAGAGCTCATCAATAGATGCGTCAATATAGTCAATAACGTAGTTTGGGATTTCAGGTTGAGAATTGCACAATGTGGTTTGTTGAAGTGGCACGCTGCTGAAGAAAACACTCGACGGGTTGAAGTTACAACTCTTCCGACCAATTAAATCCTTGCAACAGGCTAGCGGCAGCTGCTTAAGGTGACGTAAGAAGTACCTCCATCTGCCCATAGAGGGCAGGCCGCCCGAGTGGAAGAACTAAAGAAAGAAACAGCTGCCCAAAAAATTATGATAATCTTTTTGGATCGGTGCCGGAAACTGATTGGCTCCAAATATAGCGTTTTTCTTTCTTGGCTTTCAACTCTTGCATTGAGACAGCTGCTGTGTATAATAGGAATTTATCGCTCTATAATGGATGTGGTGAAACTCCTAATATGTAAATATAATGTTAAACTATCTCTGGATTAAATCTATCTACTGAATATGGTCTTATCGATGAAATACCAAAGTATCTCTATAAGCATTCGGCCAGTTGTTTTATTTGGTAATTTGGTGAATGTTTCTGTGAATATTTCTTCAATTCATTGGTAAAAAACCATTCACTGATATATTTACTGTATGAGCGCTTACATAATTTTTTCAGATTTTTAAAAATTATTTTTTTTTTACACATATATATAAAAAAAAAAAACAAATAAAAACAATATATTAGTGTCCTTATTCTTATACAAACATGTTAGGAGGGCCTGGCTCATCCTTGTTGAACACTCACAGCAGTTTCATGTTAAATCGACCAGATACCGATCTACCATTTTATTACATTGTTTCTCACATATCTTCAACCGAAGGTAGATTTTCCATCAAGGCAACAGCGTGTGTGATTCACAGATATCAAAACAAAAGAGGTAAACTTACAAAGAGGTAAAATCTAATCATTATAAAATTTTTAACGCCTTGCCAAATGATTTATTTTTATTCGTTTCTCCTGACGAAGACAAAATATTTTTGTCGAAATGTTGAGAAAATAAAAATAAAAAACTCTAACTGGCGGAAGTGTCTATTTTTTAAAATATAAATATGAATGCCGGCTAGGCAATCTCTATTTTCAGAACGACAAAAGCAAGGTAAACTTACAAAGAGGTAAACTTACAAAGAGGTAAACTTACAAAGAGGTAAAATCTAATCTTAACAAAAGCAGTTACAAAGTCACCACTACCAACAACAAAAAGTTAATCAAGAAATGAGGTCAACAGAAATCATCTTCCGCTGGCAATTCCAATAATTGATAAAAAAAAAAAAAAAGAAAAGAAGGAAGAAGAGGAGGGTGTGGGACACGTGGGTAATTGGTGAATGGTGAGTCAGAGTTCTTTTGTCTGCCAACTTCCACCTGCAACTGCTCATTAGCTGGGCTCATGGACCGAGATTTAATGAAGTTGCCTTTCTTGTCGCCGAGTGAAACAATAGCGATCACACGCTTGCTTCCCACACTCATCCATGGTACTAGACCCTCTACAACTTCTACTAAGTATAAGGTTCTCCCAAAACTTCGTGTTTTTCTTAAAACGTTTTTCATATGTATTACGGCGAATACATAATAATACATTTTGAAAACAGAGCAATCCATAAATAAATCTTTAATTAAAAAGGTATATATTGGATCAAAATATCATTTATTTTACCAATATTTCAGTTGGCTGAACGCCAACCTTTATCAAGGTGTTATAACATTTTAAAGTGTTTGTCGTTGACACACTTTAAAATGTTATAATACCTTTATAAAGGTTGGCGTTCAGCCAACTGAAATATTGGTAAAATAAATGATATTTTGATCCAATATATGTCTTTTTAATTACATAATAATACATAATACAATTACTTTATACAAAATACAAAGACAATATACATAATATTATGATGCATTAGCTCGTCATCTGTTATCAAAATTCAAAACTATTATAGACGCGTATGATTCTTTATAAAAAAAAACAATTTCTACTGTCCTTAATTTTTACATTGCAGTAAGGGCGGTAGAAATTGTTTTATTTTGAAAAGAATCATACGCATCTATAATAGTTTTGAATTTTAATATACATAATGGCGAATAATATTGATATTTCAATTTTTTATAAGTGTTTACGAACTTTTGGTACAACCTTTGTAAGAAAATTTATTTTTACGTTAATTGGAAACAACTTGTAATGATACAAATACAAAGCCGTTATTAAGACACCAGTCTTATACAGATTCTCATATCTCAGCTTGCAACCATATCCCTATAACTAGGAATTACAAAGAAATCATAAGATGTTACAACTCTTTCATTTAGATGGAAATTTTGCTGGGGGAATTTATCTATGAAACCATAGGGCGTCTCTCCCGTCAAAATAAACGTCAAAACTAGACGCCATCTATTGACCGCAATTTGACGTTTATTTTGATGGGAG
>CP092884.1:59465727-59587789 GCA_030710605.1 Cordylochernes scorpioides
GTTATCAGAGAAATGTTAAATGGAGTTGAAGCTATCGGAGTGTGAGGTGAGGTGACAGGGGAAACGACCGGTCTGTGATGGGGACATTGGGACAGCCGTTTGACCCGATTCAGACGTTTTGTCAACAAGTACATCCACAAGTCATTCTCCTTCCTCCCCATTCCTTGTCCATTCTTCTTTAAATAGCCTCCAATCACATGACAGCAGCGCGGTGTCTAGAAAGGTGTTTACACTATATTGATCCCGCCGACATTATCAAATGTGACATCTTCTTTATTGACGGAAATTATCGTCACTTTGTGTTTTGACAAGTTGAGATGTGAGGAGTTCAAACAGACATTATAATTACTCTCTCTCTCTCTTTTTTAGGAATGTTTTACCACCAAGATTTTATTTTTTACTCGCTGATCAACAACCATTTTACAAGCAATAACAAGATGGTTTTATCTTAAAGATAGAGGCTGCCTGGCCGGCATTCATATTTATATGTAAAATAGATACCTCGGCCAGTTGGAGTTTTTTTTATTTTCTCAACGTTTCGACAAAATCTTTTGTCTTCGTCAGGAGAAGTAAAATTGCTTTATTTTTTATTTACTTCTCCTGACGAAAACAAAAGATTTTTGTCGAAACGTTGAGAAAATAAAAGATGGCCAACTGGCCGAAGTGTCTGTTTTTCATAGAAAGATGGTTTTAGTAGAAAGCCTGTGTGTATGTGTTTTTTGAATTATGTCCCTTGATTCAAATTTGAAAAATATGAGGGTCAGTGGAAAGATGGTCTAAACCGTTGGTTTTCGACCGCTACGACCCGGGTTCGATTCCCGAATTGGGCACTTTTTTTTTTCTGATAAAAAAAAAATGCTTCAATGGCCCCTGATTCTTGAAAAGTTCAACCCCACCAGCGAGTGCAAGTAATCAAACGGGGCTATGGCACATTTGTAAGTGCAAAGTCGAACTGCTTTTCACATGTGTAGACATGTGGTGCACTTACAGTAAAAGCAGTCGCCAACTTCTACCCACCATGATTATCATGGCCTGTACCACGTGTACTAGCGATAAGCAAAAAAAAAAAAAAAAATTGAAAAATACGCGCATGTTTATGAATACACTGATAGACAAAACTTAAGGAAGTTGTACCTTTTACCATATATATCGGGATTCAGACAATAACTCTGAAAGATATTACAGTGTCCTTTATTGAAGACACACGAGATAACCAAGTGCGAACAAAAATAAAATGATTAAATCAACGTTTAGTTGATTTCTGTTCTAATAGATGGCGCTCTGACATCTAAAAAACATGCTCGTGGTCAGGATATGCCTTTTTTGACTTTAATATATGCAAATATATATATATATTGGCAGTTTTCGAGTCTTGTTTTTTTCTCAACCTGTAGTTACAATACAGTAGTGTGGCCCATAAGTTCCGAAAACTTTTTTTAAATTAAAAATTAAAAGGAAACTAGAATACAAAAACTATCTTATTCTATCCCGAAGATAAAGGCTGCCTGGCCGGCATCCATATTTATATGTAAAATAGACACTTCGGCTAGTTGGAGGTTTTTATTGTCGAAACATTGAGAAAATAAAAAAAACTCTAACTGGCCGAAGTGTCTATTTTTCATATAAATGTTTTATTCTAGTTTTTGCCTTCAATTTTCAAAAAAAAAAAAAAGAGTTTAGGACTTATTGACCACCCTGTATATCCAAGATTACAAAATGTATGAAACAAATTAGTATAAATAACAAATTTGAGAATAAAAAAAAAGGATTAGTATTAATAAATTAAATTTAATTGCCATCAAATCGTTAAAATTTTACCCAAATGAATTTACTGTGATACCTATACAATAAATTGGAATATCTAATGATTTATGAAAAGTCTGATGTAATAATTGTAATAAAAATCACTTTTTTAATTGTATTCAATTCAGGTGTATCATTGTGAGATAAAACAACAAAGTTTTCCGCCCATTAACTATTTCTCGTTACAACAATCATAAACAATTTTACAATTCCGATTGAAAAGAGTAAAAAGATAATTGTTTTCGGAAGTTTTTTTTTTTATTGTATTCCTGGGAGCGCGTCATTGTTAGAGAGGGAACGATTACACCGTTGCTAATTATACCAATATTGTACTGGGGACTTTTTGTCCGAGGGGGTCATTGACCTGACTTTGTATGCAAATGAGGGAGTCAACTCTATTATCCCAATTAGGGGTAATTCATTAGTTTAATAAACAAAATTGACTTCTACCATTCATTACTATCTTACTGCCACTACCTGATAGTTGAATGATATTTGGATCACTATCATGAATTTATTTACTATCCAACACAATGGTGGGAGAGTTCCTGATGACAGGCAGTCTGAGATAGCTACGTTTAGAATGACTTGTTCATTCAAACTGATTTCCATTGTTTATGTAATCCTAATTTACATATTTACCATTTGAAAAAATAATGAAAAAGGTCAGGTGTAAATAAATTAAGACATATCCTGACCATTAACATGAGCGTTTTTTAAATAGCAGAACGCCATTGTAAACTATTATAAAGTTGATGTTTATGTATTTTTAAAACAAATAAAATATCCTACTATGCTTACTGCAATAAGAAAAAAAAATTGGGAAGACCTGGCTCATCAGTGGTTAACCCTCCCAGCAATTTCGCCAGTTTAATCTAGCATATCACTCTGCTATTGTATTTGGCTGTTTTTGCATATAGTAAATATCTTTAGTGGAATTCTTGATTAAGATATTTAATGAAACTATGGACGAAAGCTTAGAAGGGAGTGTTGTTCTTCAGCTAATAAATCACAAATAATAGCGGACCATTTGGCCTCGCTTATTTACATGATATCTGTATTCATAAATACAAAATTTCAAGCTGAATATTTATATTTTTAGCAAATAATTCCTACTGACCTTAACTGCAAAACAAAAATACTGGGAGGACCTGTCCCATCAGCGGTGAACCCTCCCAGCGGCTTTGAGAAAAGGGTTTGCTCAGTAGTTTACAAAAAAAAAAAAAAAAAAACTCTCCTATTTGCATGACATTCTGTTGATTTGAATAGTTTCGTTCCCTATAGGTGTTTTCCACTATAATTTAACATTACTAGATCTCAAAATATCATCTGTGAGAAAATCTATGTCTCCAATGGCCCACATTACACTACTTTGATTAAAAAACGCAAAGTATTTTCTTTTTAATATGTGTATATTTCCCGTATATGCAACTATGTCAGGGTGATATTCGAATTTGCATAACACGATTTATCTCACATAGTCTTGTCTCACAACAGTCATGGAATTCAAGTCTTCGAACGGAGATAATTTTAAGATATCTTTTAACCAATTCACATGCGATTAAATGCAATAAAAAAAAACGTATAAAGCCACGCGGTATCCACATAGGAAAATGACTCAAACAGCCGCGAACAAAATAATAATAGTGTGTAAATAGGGTGAAAATAAGGCCAAGTGATACTCACTCCTCACTTTCTTACTGCTACTCTTTTTGTGTTGATTTCTTGCTTCCCTCTTTCTTATTATTATTATTATTTTTTTTTCCTTTTCTTGTTTTTTTTTTTTTTTTCTTTCTCTTTTTACTCTGTATATATCGCTATTTCCGTTGTCTCACTGCTTTGTTCTTATGCATACCTCTGGTGAATCCTGTATAGGGTCAGTGACCCTAAATAAAGGCTTTTTTGTTGTTTGTTGTTGTAAATAGGGTGAAAATATTTTTCTGTAAAAAGACTCCGCCAAAGACCGATTACAAACCAATGGTTCAAATGATCCTAAAGCTAAATAAATAAATACAAAACGAAGGGGAGAAGAGAACAAGAGGAAATAAAATAAATCAGCCACACATTGTGACCATTGTGGTGAAGAAAACGAAATAAAAGACAACATTTGTCACAATGTAGGTCGCCGTCCAGGTGTCTTCGAATTCTTGATGGTCTTTGGGGGGCTGGGAAGGGTTTCCCTCTATCTCTTGGAATAATCCGTCACGACCTTGCATCTATCTTCTGCGCCGATTAACCTGATATCGATGACATACGTCACCATTTCTTGTCACCTTCCATCAGGAAGTTGTGTCGGTATTATGCTCATATCTGGGTCAGTTCAACGGAGATATGATCATAGTTCTATGAATTCTTTCTTATCTCTGCCTTTGTCAGTCCCAAGCCCGGATGAAAAAGGAGGAAGGACAGTACAAACTCACTAACACACCCGGATTCAGCTGGCCAGTCTGACAGTACCTGTAAGAGCTCCTGATCCAAGAATACAGGATGAGCAGCATCTGTACTCATGTTATGAGCGGCTGTACATAGTGTCTGTTCTTCATGTCAGAGGCAGCCATTCCATATTGGAGCTGAGTTGGCCTGCTACTGAGTAGTGCTTACTGTCTTAATGAAAAATTCAGATGTATTTTATTTTCTCAATCATGATTTTCCATGATACAACAACAACAACAAAAGCCTTTATTGAGAACCTCTCGTCCTATAAAGGATTCGCCAGTTTACAGAGTAAGAGAAGAGAACTAAGAATACAGAGAGAAACCTATATGTAGTAGGTATAGTATAGTATTTTCTACACTGTGACTATATACAACAGCAGCAACAAGCCTTTTACTGGAATCAAAGTCCCATACAGGATTCGTCATTCTAGTCCTGACAAAGATTATTTACATATAATTATTTACATCAATTAGATTATGTGTATAGCTTCCCCTTCTCTTCAGCCGTCTTCCAAAATTTGAACAACGCAAACGCTCCAGCTCTGTTTCTCACCACCTCCTTCAACAGGAGCTCCAAAGAGAGTCCCTCAAGGCCTATTTCACTGAGGAGCACTTCTCGTTCGTCTTTCAGCCCCATACATGAGAGTATATGGTGATGTAGCCCCGGCTCCATTCTTGTCCCGCAAATCTCGCATGTCCATCCGTCTGTTTCAAATATTCTGGGGCGATCATCAGTAAAGAACACCGAGAGGATTCTCAGTCCGGCAATACACCGTTTGACCCGGAGCGGGAAATCGCTGGACAGATAGTGTTCCGGTAACGGAGTTGAGCAGATGTTTTTATAGTGGGGGTATAGTCTTGAATTTATTATTCTTGTGTGATCCTTTTGCAGAGATTGATCTATTGCAGTCCTGATTATGTAGGGAATTTCTCTTTGTAATGTTCTATAGTCTGTGCAGAAATTCAGCCATTGAAATCCGGTGGTGTTTAAAATATTAACTCTACTTCCTGTGAAACCTATATATTTTTTCGTTGCGTTTGAGATTTCCCACAGCTGGGACAAGCAGAGCAGCGGCAATCTAGTTTCACCCATTCCCAGCATTCTCAACCAGAACTTTAAGGTAAGTTTCAAGACTGTAACGCTGAGTGACACTCTTCCCAATTCTATCCTGAGCATAAATCCGGGGGTGTATCTTGGTAAATTTAGATATCTTCGCATAAATGAGTCCTGAATTTGATCAACAATTAATGTATGCTCATTTGCCCAAATAGGTGCCGCGTATAGCAGGGTTGATAGAACCATCGCGTCAAGAAGTTTCATAGAGGATTTAAAAGAGTTCATCTTCGACCTGGTCAGAATAGGCCATACCGCACCACTGGCAGCGAGAGCTTTACCCTTATAGTATAATGCGGCTTGCTTAAAAGAGTTTGTTGAGGTTAGTGGATATCCTAGATACATGTATCTTTCCGTGACATTCAGTGTTTGTTGTCCCCAATACCAATTATCTGATTTTGACCGCTTCCCACCATTGCGAAATACCATTATTTTTGATTTGTTTTCGTTCAGCGTTAGCATATTTTCCTCAAAATATTTTCGTATCATATTAATTTTTAACTGCAAATTGTTCTTAGATTCGCCTATCAGTACAATATCATCTGAATCTAGTAACAAATGGATATGATTTTCCATGATACAAAGATGGTGAATGTGCAAGAATTTCCAGTTTCTTATCACTAGGATGTTTCCACTTTCCCAAATTCCATATGGTAATGCAGAATGATGCTTATCCATTGTTAGACCTCGAAAAACGCTGTTGTCCTGGTAATCAAATAATTGGTGTAAAAAGTAAACAATTCTATATTCCAATATTTGTTACAATTATTTGCCTGTTAAAAGTTTCTTGTGGAAATAACATAAACAGTTATGAAAAAAAAAAAAAAAAGACATCTCCTTATCGTACAACTAAAAGTTGCTGATGGCTTGCGCCATCTATCGGAATAAATATCAACTATTCGTTGATTTTTAATTATTCCCGAATTGGCCAAATACCCATTCTTGATCAATCAAGAAAAGCACGTACGCGTTTCGGGCTGTTGGCCCTTCTCAGCGTGGTGCAAGCTGTACCTCAACGACCAAAAAACTGGTTATTCAGGCATGGGTATTTGGTCTATTCAGGAATAATTAAAAATCAACGAATAGCTGATATTTATTCCGATATTTGAACTTTTTTTTTATTTCAAAGTTTCTGTAACTCGCTGCGACCTTTCTCAGGAGAAACTGTGTTCTGGAGAATTATAGTTTTCCGAGTCAATATATATATAGTTTTAAAATATCTGAGAAAGATCGTAACCTGACGAGGGTAACCAATATTTCCTACGATTGTCACCATATATCAGGACACATATTGTTGAACATGACCCTGGCGTGGGAGGAAAACGTTCAGAGAACAGTTTCCCAGAAACGGAGAGAAGATGAAACCACCGCCCCAACAGGAAGTCCAACTTTCTCAAAATAAACTCCAACGGCCAAGATGGTGTTGAGAAACTCCCAATGTAAACTTCTCTTTTGTTGTCTTCGCTGTATATTGACTTGCTACAAGGACCCGGGGATCTTTGTTGCAACGTTTTCTACTTGATCGGCGTCGTCTTGCAACGGTGCATTTTGAACTGTCTTGTTAGTGCGGCCATGAACCTGAATGCCATATTTGCATTTTGAACTGTTTTCTTGGTGAGGCCATGAACCTGGATTCCATATTTGCATTTTGAACCGTTTTCTTGGTGAGGGCATGAACCTGAATGCCATATTTGCATTTTGAATTGTTTTCTTGGTGAGGGCATGAACCTGAATTCCATATTTGCATTTTGAACTGTTTTCTTGGTGAGGGCATGAACCTGAATGCCATATTTGCATTTTGAACTGTTTTCTTGGTGAGGGCATGAACCTGAATTCCATATTTGCATTTTGAACTGTTTTCTTGGTGAGGGCATGAACCTGAATTCCATATTTGCATTTTGAACTGTTTTCTTGGTGAGGGCATGAACCTGAATTCCATATTTGCATTTTGAACTGTTTTCTTGGTGAGGGCATGAACTGAATTCCATATTTGCATTTTGAACTGTTTTCTTGGTGAGGGCATGAACCTGAATTCCATATTTGCATTTTGAACTGTTTTCTTGATGAGGGCATGAACTTGAATTCCATATTTGCATTTTGAACTGGTTTCTTGGTGAGGGCATGAACCTGAATTCCAATATTTGCATTTTGAACTGTTTTCTTGGTGAGGGCATGAACCTGAAGGCCATATTTGCATTTTGAACTGTTTTTTTTTTTTTTTGGTGAGGGCATGAACCTGAAGGCCATATTTGCATTTTGAACTGTTTTTTTTTTTTTTGGTGAGGGCATGAACCTGAAGGCCATATTTGCATTTTGAACTGTTTTTTTTTTTTTTTTGGTGAGGGCATGAACCTGAAGGCCATATTTGCATTTTGAACTGTTTTTTTTTTTTGGTGAGGGCATGAACTTGAATGCCATATTTGCATTTTGAACTGTTTTTTTTTTTTTGGTGAGGGCATGAAGTAAGACTAGAAGGTAATATTTATTTGGTTAATAAGTCGGTAGATAGTTGGTAGATATAGTCGGTAGATACAACACCGTCTATCTTCTATATGTGGTGTACATTGTATGATAGGATTACCTTGTGTTCTCCTGTAGCTGTACATGCCAGCTTACATTCCAACACTTTACTTAATCTTGACGAGGGACGTATTCATTGCTCATCAACCCTATATAGACAATTAAAGTAATTTTATTGACATCTTGTCAATACATGCAAAGTGCGCAGTCTGTACTATTTAAAAAAGATAATTATATATATATATATATGCATCATACTATGTACAAAGAACATGGCGCCTCTGCCAGCGCTGCAGAGTTTGGTGGAGAATCACCAACAGGTTTCCAGTGACACCAGGTATTTCGTGATCTACAAAGAATACGTAGATAGTGTACTTCGCCGCTGAGGAGATGGCGTGGTCCTCGAGACCAACTGGAATGATCCAGGACTATATGTCCTGGATACCCCTATATAGAGAAATCAGAGGAATATCTATAACTAGTGAACGTGGCAGTGAGGCTAGCTCTGCACGCCCTGCCCCATCCAGCATCGGCACAACAGTCTTACATCGCCTGTGGGTCCGGCGACCTGTCGCTGGTTCACCGGTACTGGTCCTGCCGCTACATCAGGCCTCTCATCCGGGAGGCATTTACCATCATCCCCCCTGACCTTCAGAGCTGGGTCTTCGGGCATGGCCTGGATGATGACGTCTTGGCCATCCTGGCGTCTGCCAAGACACACATCTATAGGTACTTCCTCGGTGTGGAACTGAGGAGTGAAGACCTTGTCTGGAGGAGAACTCTCTCAAGGTGGGGAAGACTTCCTTGCTGAAGACATTTGTACACAACTATATATATTCC
Organism: Cordylochernes scorpioides; assembly: GCA_030710605.1. Taxonomy (NCBI): domain Eukaryota; kingdom Metazoa; phylum Arthropoda; class Arachnida; order Pseudoscorpiones; family Chernetidae; genus Cordylochernes; species Cordylochernes scorpioides. The sequence goes on from CP092884.1 coordinate 59,474,440, forward strand.
TCTACACTTTATATGCCCTTTTACTCTTTTATTTTTCACCTTTGTAAAATTTGATTAAAAGAATCAATAAAATTGTTTAAATTGTCTACAACTAGTGAATATGGAAAATACAGATCCTCCAAATATGTTTTATGTATGTATGTAACCGTTATTTTATTTGGAAAAAAGAAAAATAAAACCCATTAAAATAAATAGTTTACATTCTTACCTAAATCGACCCTAATGTCTTATGTCTAAGAACCGTATTCCACTATCGTTTACATCCATTATCATCAATCTAAAAGTTTTCACACATTTTAAACCATCAAAACAATTTAAAAACATATTATTGACTGTATTGACTCATCCATTGATGAGCTCTACTCTTCCCCGGCTGACACCATAAAAAATCTCAAGCTTTACAAGCTTGATACCTTAGTGTGATTGAGTGGAGATAAGAAAGAAGAAGAAGAAGACACATTTTAAATTTGTATTTTTCTTTTCCCAAGTAAAACAACTTCTTACAGTCCTTCTTTCGAAGTGAAACCTTTTTTGAATATAGAGGCTGCCTGGCCGGCGCATTCATATTTCTGAAAAAAATAGACACTTCGGACAGTTAGAGTTTTATTTTCTCAACGTTTTTCAACAAAAATCTTCGTCAGGAGAAATATTTTTGTTGATAAACGTTGAAAAAATAAAACTCTAACTGGTCGAATTTTTCACAGAAATAAAACATTTCTGTAGTCTTCAAACCCTATTTACATATTTTCCTTAAATATATCTTTACAGAGAACACTCCTCACTTTCTTACTGCTACTCTTTTTGTGTTGTTTTTTTTTTTTTGCTTCCCTCTTTCTCTTTCTTGTTTTCTTCTTCTTTTTCTTCTGTATATATCGTTATTTCCTTTGTCTTACTGCTTTGTTCTTATGCATACCTCTGGTGAATCCTGTATAGGGTCAGTGACCCTAAATAAAAGGTTTTTGTTGTTGTTGTATCTTTACAGAGAATTATTTCTAATTTTTGGCTATATGTGAGAAAGAAGAATTTTTCGAGATATGAAGTTACTGGTTGACAAACAGTGGTGTTTACAAAGAGCCCGCCGCCACGTGGTAGAGAAAGCAGTCATCTACTGTAAGTAAGTGAGTGAACCAAGTTCCTCCACAAGGCAGCCAGGCAAGGGGGCAGGTGTGTTGCCACCTGCCCTCACTGATTGTTCTTGGGTTGCCGCTAATCACGCGCCGCTAACGGAGTCACACCCCACAACACTTCCTACCGACAGAATACCGAACCAACAAAGACCTATATATTTTTTTATAACAAATAAATTTACTATACAATATAATACGGCTTATGATTGTAGAACGACATTTGAAAATTATCCCGCATGTGTTTCTTTTGAACGAAAAATCGAAATTAAAAAAAAAAAAAAGAAATAACGATTATTTCTAACCTTAGGGATGAAGTATGAAAGAATGAATTGTGAAGAGTAATGATAAACGGATGGGAATGGTAATGTGTTTCTTTTCAATAATATCATCAAATATTATCTCTACAGACCTTACTGCAATGATATAAGTTATTGAATGAGAGGGCTTGGCTCATCAGTAGTGAACCCTCTCAGCGGTTTCGTCAAATTAATCTCAAGACCGCTCTACTATTGTATACAATACATACAATAGTAGAGCGGTCTAGATATTCATTTGGCGAAACCGCTGAGAGGGTTCACTACTGATGAGCCAAGCCCTCTCATAACTTATATCATTGCAGTAAGGACTGGATATATGTGGTATGACACAACTTACTTAAAATATTTAAAAAATAATAATTGTTGTGGGGAATATATATATTTTTTCTAAAAAGGCATCTCCTGTGATCGTGCAACTGAGAGTGGCTGACGGCTTACGCCATCTATCGGAATAAATATAAACTAATTGCGTCAATATTTTTAATCCAGAATATTGTCCAAATATATTATCTTAATAAACCAAGAAAAAACTATCATGTACGCGTTATAGCTTATTGGCTCTCGTAAGTATAGTGCAGGCTTGGATTTTTTTTTTATATCAAAAAGAGGTATTTGACTAATACTCTGGAATTAAAATATGAAGAATTAATTGATATTTATTCCGAAAGATGGGGCAAACCATCAGTCACCTTCAGTTTCACGATGAGAGGGTAACACGCTCGATTCCCGACAGTCATGAACCGGGATTGAATCCCGCGTTAACATTTTGTTTAATATGTGAATAACCTTCACATATTATTCACTGTTTCAATTATCATGAACTAGGTTGTTCTTGCTGAGCGGTACCTATTAATGTGATTTGAAGCAGTTTCAAGATCAGGATATGCCTTTTTAATAATTTGACCAACTAAAGATAATGTGGGAACATCCTTAAAACCTCAGAATCATTTTTTAACGCCTCACCAAATGATTTATTTAAAAAAGTAAAATACAAACATTAGGCCTCCAAGGAAAAGTTTATTTTTTATTTCTCTTAAAGATTTCTTGAAAAAGCTATGGCCCACCTGTGCTGTGTGAGCAGAAGAGCTTAAATTGACTTGTTCCATTATATGTATGTTCCATATGTAAATACCTGTTTTCTTTCCTCTTTTCGCTCTCCACTTCTCCCATCAATATTTCCAATTTTTTTTTCTTATTTTTTAATTCTTTCTTATAATCTGTATATATTTACCATATGTATATAATCTTTCTCCATTTTTTATTTCCCACTTTCATAGGTTTCTCCGTCTTGTAACCCCAAGGACAATCCTCTGTAAGACCTGTGTGTCTTAATAAAGGCTTTTGTGTTTTTTTTTTTATTTATAAATATCTCAAGCTTTCGGACAAGAAATATCTTCTACAGGAGAAAATATTGCCACGTGGAAAATTAAGGAAGACAAACTTCGGAATGAGACAACAATTTATTTCAGACAAGAACAAACTATGAATGATAAACAAAAGATAAGCAATGAGGGAAGTGTACAGAGTATAACAAAATATAAACATAAAAATAAAACTCTGCTAAAAAAATAATAAATACTTTGTTACAATATTTTACATTGAGAGAATCGCCAATTTAATATAAATTCAAAGGATTATTTTATCAAATTGATTTATTTTTATTTTTCCTGACAAGAACAAAAGAATTTTGTGTCGAAACTTCGTGAAAATAAAAACCTTTTCTGGCCGAAATGTCCGTTTATTTAAGAACAATGAATGCCGGCCAGGCAGCCTCTATCTTTAAGTTAACCATGTACACCCAAGTACACGCTTGTTCGACGGTACAACTACTACAATTGGAACGATACAGAGAAGATTAGCATGACCCCTGTGCAAGGATGACACGCAAAATTGTGAAGAGTTCCTAATACATTTTCACGTCTTTTCTATTTTTTTTTTCTTTTAAAATGTTTATAATTCTGTGAAAAAATAGCACAAATGTGATATTGTACTGAGATAAGGTTCATAAATTAAGAAAATAAATAAAAAAAAAAAACATTTCCTTATCGTGCAATTGAAATTTTTATGATAGCTTGCGCCATCTATCGGAATAAATATCCATTATTCGTGAATCAACGAATAGTTTTAATAGTAATAAAATAAAATAAAATAGTAATTCCGATAGATGGCGCAAGCCATCAGCAAATTTCAGTTGTACGATAAGGAGATGCCTTTTTTTTTTCTTTTCTTAGTTTATAATTCTGCTTAACATTTCTCGTGATATCTACATCTCTCTAAAAATAATATTTTTGTTAATTCTATAATATTGTGGCGAAGAAATAATTTATTATTTAATTATTCAATGAAAATATTGGAAACAGATTTATTATTTGTAAAATCATCATTTAGTTACCTAGCTTGCTTTCTCGATATTCTCTAGCTGTAGATAGTTGGGTTAATTTGTTAATATTTGTCGACTGGTCGTGGTGACGTCATCAATAAATACTTTCACAGATATACAAAGACTTGATTTCTACGCTACAATATTTAAATAAAAAAAATTCCTTGTATTCTGTGTCCTATATGATGAATATATGTGATATGATGTCCAATTTTGTTTATCAGCCATCTACCTATCAGCTATCTCCCAGACAACATCTTGATAGAAAGCAGCGGATAATCAGGACAATGTATTACTGAGGAAGATGTCATTTAACCTTAAAATTTATCGTCAAGTTATAAATACTTCCATCGTGGGGGAACCCCCTCAAATTTATGGCTCTCTAATCATATAGCCATGGCTATAATGGGTATTGAAGAGGCCAGGTCTATGTATCAATGTTTATTGCAGCAATTATACACTGTATATCCAGCTTATACAGATTCTTCATGTCAACAAGAGAATAGATCTTGAAATAAAAGACACTTCGGCCAGTTAAATATGAATTTTACACAAATAAATTTACTGGCAATGCGCTTCTTTTAAATATCATCAAATATTATCTCTACATACCTTACTGCAATGAGTCTGTAGAGATAATATTTGATGATATTTAAAAGAAGCGCATTGCCAGTAAATTTATATGTGTAAAATTTTAACGATAGATGGCAATTAAAATTAATTTATTAATAAATATGAATGCCGGCCAGGCAGCCTCTATCTTTACGATAAGAGAATAGATATGCAAATAAAATACACTTCGGCCAGTAAATATTTTTACTAGAAAAGATTTACTGACCGAAGTATCTTTTATTTGAAGAACTATAAATGCCGGCCAGGCAGCCTCTATCTTTAAGTGAATAGATATTCCAGAACAATTCTACCATACCCCAAAACTAGTATATAAATAGATATCATATGTAAATATTGTCTCCCTTGCTCACTCTCAAATATAATTTTGCCTGTTGAAGATCGAGAGCTCGAAAGCTCAGTGTTTTATAATAAAGAAACTTATTGCGAGAGTTTTTTAAAAATATTTTTATAAAAGTTATATCGTAATTTTCTTATATTTGTTTATACTGATCTCTTATATGGACTTCTTTAAACCGACCTTTTAAACGGATTTTCCTTCGTAATTTGAATAAATTTACATATCGTGTACTAAAAGCTTATATATCTACAGCTTCATGGAATACCATTCACCAATATTTTCTCTAAGGTACCGGCAATATAGGCAGAATAAATTATATTTTGAAAATTGTAAGATTGTCACAGAATGTGGTGACCTACTCGGTAAATTAGCATCAATGTCATCATCGTGATGTCACCATTTTTATATGTAAATATGTAAATAGTTTGTTGATATATCTCGGTTGTATTTAGACAGCTGGCGAAATTTGTAAATACCTTTTATGTTAAAATAAAGTGTGTGTGTGTGTGTGTTATTTTATCACTACCCGCTCAGATGGCGCGTTAGTGCATCGTAACAAAAGATTAAACTGGCGAAACCGCTGGGAGGGCTCCTCACTGATGAGCTAAGCCCTCGAATATATTTTTTTTCAATCACATTAAAAAGACAGCAGGAAATTGTTTTATTAAAAAAAAAAGTAAAAATCTCACTAAATAGTTTCTTTTTATACATGTAGATGGCGATGTTTAACATCCCGCACCATATTTACATATTGGAAATAAAGATGTTTAGCCCTATCATTGTTATTTATTAGGAAAGTTTTAGATCGTTCTATATACCAATGTACACATTTATTTGAATACTTCAGGGGGAAAAAAATATTATCTCTAAGTATAACTAAACCAATATGTCCAGATAGCTTCCACTTTTTGAAGATGTAAATAAACATGCAACTTTAGATATTAAATTGATCTCTTATCATTGATATAGAAACTAATATATTTCTCTATTTGTTTACATTTTTATTTATTTAAACTCTGCCAGGAGTATCTTATGTAAGACTTAAAATAAAGGATTTATTTGTGTTCTGGTGATGGGAGTTTGGATTTTTATAAGAAATCCATTGATGATGATTCAATAATCATGATGATGAACAGCTATGTAGTGAACTTGCTCTAGCAAGATAACGTAAAGGAGATTTTTTAAAAAAGAATTATAGTTGTAAGCCTTTATGGAATATATGCAAATTTACATATATGGAGAGAAATTTGTTGAAAATTTTAATATTTAAAATGTGACTTGAAATTAGTTTCTTTTTCTAAACTGGCAATTTTTTTAGCCACGAGTTATTTAATGAACCAATCATTTGCATAACGTGAGACAAGAGTTGGCTGGGGTTATATGTGTAATTCATAGAATCAAATAGAAATTAATTTTTAAAATTAAGAAAAAGTTTCTTTTTATTATGACAAAAGCAAGACTTTCGAGCAACGACGCTTTTTGCCACTAGCTTATCAAAATTATAAGGATAAATATAGACAGTTTAATTCAACAAGGTTGAACAACTTTCTGTTGTTGTCGTGTCCAATGAAGAGCCTCAGATGTCTCCGTACATCTCTAACACAGCAGTCGTTCTCTATCTTGGGTGTGTATACTGTATTGTTGTTGTTGTCGTGTCCAATGAAGAGCCTCAGATGTCTCCGTACATCTCTATCACAGCAGTCGTTCTCTATCTTGGGTGTGTATACTGTATTGTTGTTGTTGTCGTGTCCAATGAAGAGCCTCAGATGTCTCCGTACATCTCTATCACAGCAGTCGTTCTCTATCTTGGGTGTTTATACTGTATTGTTGTTGTTGTCGTGTCCAATGAAGAGCCTCAGATGTCTCCGTACATCTCTATCACAGCAGTCGTTCTCTATCTTGGGTGTGTATACTGTATTGTTGTTGTTGTCGTGTCCAATGAAGAGCCTCAGATGTCTCCGTACATCTCTATCACAGCAGTCGTTCTCTATCTTGGGTGTGTATACTGTATTGTTGTTGTTGTCGTGTCCAATGAAGAGCCTCAGATGTCTCCGTACATCTCTATCACAGCAGTCGTTCTCTATCTTGGGTGTGTATACTGTATTGTTGTTGTTGTCGTGTCCAATGAAGAGCCTCAGATGTCTCCGTACATCTCTATCACAGCAGTCGTTCTCTATCTTGGGTGTGTATACTGTATTGTTGTTGTTGTCGTGTCCAATGAAGAGCCTCAGATGTCTCCATACATCTCTATCACAGCAGTCGTTCTCTATCTTGGGTGTGTATACTGTATTGTTGTTGTTGTCGTGTCCAATGAAGAGCCTCAGATGTCTCCGTACATCTCTATCACAGCAGTCGTTCTCTATCTTGGGTGTGTAAAGCTGCTGTTCTGGGTCCATGTCAATTTTCTGCAAGACTGCGGCCAATGCTGGGCATGAGAATATGTGGGTAGGTGTTAGTTCCACACCAGGACAATTGTTACATGTCTTGTAGGTTCTTGTGCCATCTGGATGTATTGTCATTCCTTTATAGTGTTTAGTACTGAGTCGTTTAATAATGTCTTGTGTAATAATTTTTCTCTCAGAGTTTATTTCACATATTTGATCTAAGCAAATTTCTGCTAGAGAGATCTAGAGGATCCTCCAGTCTGCTAAGTGTTTTATTTTTGAAACCTCTACTGTCGTTGTGTCAATTAGGTGATAGAGATTGACTTGTGCTCCACACCTACTTTATCAACTTGTAGACCCGTAGTGTATTTACGGCGTACAAGCTATAGCACCCATTTTAACATTTAAAAAAATCATTTATTACAAAAAAAAAACACACTCTATATCCTATATGGATATTTGCTTGTAAATGTTTAAACTATTTTATGTACATAGTTACAAAATATATATACAATATATATGTTATATTAAAATATTATTCTATTTAAAAATATATATATTTCATAGATCCAAATACTCTGTTAAATCGACCGCCAGAAATTAATTTTTATTGCTTGCGCTCACCCCTGCCATGGCTCCCTCCAGGAAGAAAAAGAAGAATGCCGAGATCGCCGAGAAACCCCTCGTGACCCTCGCCCAACTAGAGTTGGAGAACCAGGAGGTGATGGACTACTCCGCGACTGCGTTAGCGCATCCTCCCCCTAGCTCCCAACAATACCTGTACCAAGTCATTGAGTACCTCGTCAGCCTAAGGACCGAGCAGATCAAGGCCCTCATTGCCGAGGTAGAGAACCTCTCTGGCACCCTCGCGTCCTTCCAGGATCTGGAAGAAACCAAGCCACAGACTGCCTGCCAATGCACTCAAACAAGCCCTGCTCCTTCCTGCAAGGAAACCAGCTCCCAGACCGACCCCACCAAGCCCGCCACTCCAGCTCCAACCAAAAGGAAGCAGCCAGAGGCTCCCTGCCCGCCCGCTAAGAGGACCAACCTCAGAGGTCCCGCGAAACCTGCGCCTTCCCGCCCCACCAAGCCTGCGGCCGCCCAAGTGGTCCTCCATGGGGATAAATCGGCGGCCCACACAGTGGTCATCTCCGATGACCCACAAGCTGACCCTAGAGCCATGCTCAAAGCTGTCTGCGCTGCCCACACTCTACCCCAAGGCGTTTGGGCCTCCCTGCGAACCAAAGGGAAGCTTGTCCTCCACTCCAGCAACCCCGATACCATCCCAGCTGTTACCACCTCCCTGGCCAACAAGCTGGATGGCATGAAGGTCCGCCAACAGAAGGTGATCCTGCCTCGCATCTGCCTCTTCAAAGTGGATGAGGAAACATCCAACTCCACCATTGAAGAGACGCTGCTGGAAACCCCTGCTGTCAGCCAACTCCCTGGGGACAAGGTGGTGCGCGTGGCGCATCGCTCTGCACCCAGAAACGGGACCTGCACCGCCTTCATCGAGGTGGACCTCTCGACCTTCAGAGCTCTGGGAAATCGTGGAAGGATCGTGGTGGATAGTGTGATCCTCAACTTCGAGGAGTCCATCCGCGCACGAGTCTGCTTCCGCTGTTGTGGCTTCGGCCACAACTCTGCCCAATGCACCAGAGCTCCCACGTGCTTCCACTGCGGTGAAGGCGGCCATGAAGGCCGTGCCTGCCCCTCAGTTGCCGACTGGCACACTTCCAAGTGCGCCAACTGCTGTGCCAAGGGCCTCCCAGACAAGCACGAGGCGAGAGCCTCAAGCTGCCCCATCTTGAAGCTTAGAGCCCTCAAGTTCTAGGCTTCCAGGACCTCCTGCCTCCTCAACTGGCCTCCATCCAGGCTTCTCACCCATCGAGGCGCTGTTTCCTTGACCTCTCCAGCTTCCTCCCCCCTGCGATGACACCTCCACTGCCAGATCCTAGGATCCCTTGCGATGATCCCTGGCCACCCATCCCCAGGCCCCTCAACTATGATTTGTATATATTCCGCTTTATGCGTCCATCGGGGCTCAAAAATCATTCATTTTGGTTAGCAGCCCCGTAAAATAAAGATATTTTCTCTCTCTCCCCGATGGCCTGCTCAAAACTTTGTACATTATGTAAATAATCTTTTGTTTTCCTTATTCTACTCGCCTTAAGCCAGGCATTACTTTTATCACAAATTATGTTCTTTCATATATTCCTTAGCTCAAATAAAGAAACCTCTGATCAAACCTTTTTTTTATTTCCACGACTGTAGAACAATAGCGTAATATACTCATGGATACCAAAATCAAGCAACAGCTAATAATTCTATAACTCTAATATTCAAAAATCAACAAAATCTCATATTTTTATAACATATATATACCCAACTCACTCCGGACCACGTATACAGTTGCCCGGGTATCCTTGAAACCCTCTATATGACAGACATCAATCCAGTAGAGGACATCCATACGGCACCTCAGTTGGCCGGTATTGTGATCAGGGTGCACGGACCGATCTGTTCCATGGACAAGCACCATGTATATATAGAAAATATATTTAGAAACCATTTTTATCATAAGTTTCAAAATATCTTCGGACCATCCTCATTTTACAATATTAGCAACTGCCTCCTCTCTCATGCTCAGCTTAGTGTTGTTAGGTTGGTTTAATATAAATAAAAACTACTGATTTACATATTGGAACTGAATAGTCAATTTTAAGGAAAAAATCATTTCTTAACATTGAAGGAACTCTTCTCCTGATAATTCTCTGTTTATTCTTAAATTTTGATGAAATCCGTCAAGATAAGCCGAATGGGGTCGTAAGATAAGCTTCAGCTCCACCTAGTGGCGTAGTGTGGCTAGATAGACTTCCCCCTTCTACCCTCCCCCCCCCCCCCCCCCCTTTTTTTTTTCTTTTTAGTTGTTTACCGGAGACACGATACCTCCACGTATTCCCTTCATTTATTATTTTGCTTAAAATTAAATATTGGACGATTCTGCTTATATATGCTATACTGAAGGATGGAATCTTAGAAATGGGTATTAGACAATTCTGCTTATATATGCTACACTGAAGGATGGAATCTTAGAAATGGGTATTAGACAATTATGCTTATATATGCTAAACTGAAGGATGGAATCTTAGAAATGGGTATTAGACAATTCTGCTTATATATGCTACACTGAAGGATGGAATCTTAGAAATGGGTATTAGACAATTCTGCTTATATATATGCTACACTGAAGGATGGAATCTTAGAAATGGGTATTAGACAATTCTGCTTATATATGCTACACTGAAGGATGGAATCTTAGAAATGGTTATTAGACAATTCTGCTTATATATGCTACACTGAAGGATGGAATCTTAGAAATGGGTATTAGACAATTCTGCTTATATAAATGCTACACTGAAGGATGGAATCTTAGAAATGGGTATTAGACAATTCTGCTTATATATGCTACACTGAAGGATGGAATCTTAGAAATGGGTATAAGACAATTCTGCTTATATATGCTACACTGAAGGATGGAATTTTAGAAAGGGGTATTAGACAATTCTGCTTATATAGGCTACACTGAAGGGTGGAATCTTAGCAATGATATTCGAGAAAACTATGGTCATAAGTTTAATGTACAGTAGAATTATATTAGAAGTTGTTTTTATGTATAAACTAAATCTTCGGGCTTTAATGCTTTCATTTCTTTTTTTATTAGTGTGTTTTTTTATAAAGGACCATTGACCTCTAGTCAACCTGAATCACTTCGGAATATTTCTCAACTCACTTTTATCTACCTCCTAGGAGCCTCTTCGATATTTACCATTGACTTTACCGTGTTTGCTCCCCTAGAGACAGGAGGGGATAAGTCTCCAACTTCATACTAATATAGAAGAAACCATTCACTTATCCTTGAAGTTGGAAACTGTTACTAGAGGCGGATAAACCTGCTATTAAGTTAACTGCATATGATTACAGAAGGCAGGGCGAACCTCCGAATTGTTTTTTCCCATGAAAATCCTCAATTAATGGACCAAATGGCACAAAGCATCGTCCTACTACCAGAGTAAGTCTATGAATGGGTAAATTTGAATGGTTAAGGAGGCACAACCGTCCCACGACGGGTTCATCTGATATAATACATATTTACATATTGGAAACAGTACGTATTGATCATAATATAGCTAGCTGTACATAGTTACATATTGATCTCAATATCGATGTATATATTTGCATATAATTACAATATATTTGCATATATTTACCATATCATAGCTCTATCTCTCTCTTATCCATCTATTTATCAATATTTTAATCTCATTTATTCAATTATGTATTTAATCTTGTATGAACGTTGTAATAAAATTGTTTCAATCACAATCTCTCTCTCTGAACTTATTGACATATTGATTTATAACATAGCTGCATATTAGAAAGAAGGAATCATATATCGCCGCAACTCTTTTTTATTATTAACGCGATTAAAAGCTTTCGGGCAAGCCCTTCTTCAGCTAATTATAAGGTACAAAAAAAAAAAAAAAAAAACATTACAGAAGGCAGGGTGAACCTCCGAATTGTTTTTCCCATGAAAATCCTCAATGAATGGACCAAATGGCACAAACAATCGTCCTACTACCAGAGTAAGTCTATGAATGGGTAAATTTGAATGGTTAAGGAGGCACAACCGTCCCACGACGGGTTCATCTGATATAATACATATTTACATATTGGCTGAAGAAGGGCTTGCCCGAAAGCTTTTAATCGCGTTAATAATAAAAAAGAGTTGCGGCGATATATGATTCCTTCTTTCTAATTTGTCGAAATCCGCAAAACGTTTACCATGAATAGCTGCATATACTCTTCATAACATAGTTTCACATATTTACATATTGATTTATAACATAGCTGCATATACTCTTCATAACATAGTTTCACATATTTACATATTGATTTATAACATAGTTGCATATACTCTTCATAACATAGTTTCACATATTTACATATTAATTTATAACATAGTTGCATATACTCTTCATAACATAGTTTCACATATTTACATATTGATGACAACATAGCTAACTTTTATTTACATATTGATGACAACATAGCTAACTTTTATTTACATATTGATAAAAGCATAGCTGCAGATTGTCACTTAATAAAACTCCCTCTTTCACCTGTGTAGAAATTAGATAGGTATTTTAAGGAGGTAAAAAAACTTATTATTGTGTTTACAACATTTTATTTTGAAACACCAAGTTTCGGCCTAAATTTTTCCAAAATATATAATTAATTTTTTTCTAAAATGTATTCAGATGATAAAGGGTAAAGCCTGGAGAAAATTACTACCCAAATTTTCTTTCAAAAGGTCAGCAGTAAAGGAACAATTTTTAAGTTTCGGTTTTTAAGATTTTTAAAAATGTCGTCTGCCCCCAGATTAGTTCTAATTAATGAACAGCGAAGCGACATTAGGGATAATTAGAAAAAAATTAAACGAGATGCCATCTATTGTTAATTATTGCAATATGAGAAATCTATTTATTTTAATTTTAAAACCTCTAATTAGTTTCTTTCATTAATTGAGGTGAACAAAGAATTTTTATCCTCCCCCCCCCCTCAAAAAATTAAATTGCTATTTGTTTGTTCAAATCTAATTATTTTGGATGTTTGTGGGGAGGAATTAGAAAGCTATTGTAACACAATTAGAATATTGTTGATCAATAATTCACCTCAATAAATGTTTTAATTGAACTACACAAAGATCTATATAATGATTAAATCACACTGACCATATTTACATATATACATACATATATACATATACTTAAAACGATAAAATGCATATCCTGACCTCTCACATAAACATTTTAGATAGCAGAGCGCCATCTAGTGGTATAAAAATCAACTAAACGTTGATTTAACTTGTTCCTTTAATTTGACTTACCCTTTTTCTTGATAAAAAAAAAAAAGGTCAACCAAGTACGCGTTTCGGGTTGTTGGCCCTCGTCAGTAAACTAAGGTAATATAGGAATCTACTTATTGCGCAATATTTTATTTTCTCAAATAAAACAAAACTTTCTGCTGTCTTTACTGCGATAAGAAAATACTGGGAGGGCTTGACTCATCAGTGCTGAACCCTCCTAGCCGTTCTGCGAGTTTAATCTACCATTGTATATATTAACCACTGATGAGCCAGGCCTTCCCAGTATTGTTTCATAGCAGTAAGAACACTAGAAAGTTGTTTTATTAAAAAAATTGCGTTAAATAGTTACTTTTCTTATACATAGATGGCGCGCTAATGCTTTATATATTATGGCATATGTAACAATAATGTTAATCAATGAAATACAACCCTGAACACTCGGATTTTCCTGGGAAATATCTTAAAGATTTCTTAAAAATTACATGGCCCACCTGTGCTGTGTGAGCAGAAGAGCTTAAATTGTCTTGTTCCATATGTAAATTCCTGTTTTCTTTCCTCTTTTCGCTCTCCACTTCTCCCATCCAAATATTTCCAAAATTTTATTTATTTTTTTATTTTTATTTTTTTATTCTTTCTTATAATCTGTATATATTTACCATATGTATATAATCTTTCTCCATTTTTTATTTCCCACTTTCATAGGTTTCTCCGTTTTGTAACCCCAAGGAGAATCCTCTGTAAGACCTGTGTGTCTTAATAAAGGCTTTTGTGTGTGTGTGTGTGTGTTAATCAATGAAATTCCCTAAAATCAATAAAAACCATTCTCTCATGGAAAGTAGAAAGAAAGAGATATGGAATCAACAAAAATGTAGAAGTGCGGCTTATTATTTGCCTATCCTATATGGTAGATAGATTTTGAATTAACTCTCCAGGCAATATCACACATATTCAACACTATTTGCATATATTACCATATTTCTCTTTACATAGTTTTAAATTTACACCCTATATAACTTGGGGATATTAAATATTCTAGAAATAATTGCCTATAAATATTAATGCTTAGGTTAAATAAACACATGCGGTATTTTATAGTTGGGATGTTGTAAATCGTGGATTGGCTAGTGTGGTATTGGTATAGAAAGGTGTTAAAATTCTTGTTTAGCGCAACTAATGGCACAACAAAACCTAACTATCTATATATAAAAATAAAGGTCGCCTCTATAGTCAAAATAGACGGGATCATCAATTATTGACCGTTACCGAACACTAGTGGATTCAGGTGGATGACAAAGTCACAATACCAGCTTTGGCAAACTGAGAAGCGCCCACATGGAAACCAAGGTCCTCGTCAGTCTAGGGCGTACTTTGATTTTAAAAGATCCACAAGAAATCAAATCCTCAGAAGTTGCCAAAAAAAGTATTTACACTGATGGACAAAACTTAAGGATGTGGAAACCCTTTGATATCGCCGGTCATCTATATATATATGGACTGACGAAGGCCATTAGCCCGAAACCATGGTCCCTAGATGGATTCTTACCAGTTTGTCAAAGTTGGTGTTGTGGCTTTGTTACCGACCTGAGTCCGCTAGTGTATAGAGACGGTTAATAGATGGCGCTTAGTTTTAGCGTCTATTTTGATGGGAGAGGTGACTTTTATTTTTATAGATCAATATCCTCTTGCAATATTTGGGAAACCTTCAATACCACAACTAGATAAGAGTCTGCATAGACTGGGGAATTTATACTGTGTGTTGTGTAATGTGTGTGTCATGAAAAAAACAATCAAACTGTACACAAGCTGTAAGCCATCAAACATCTTTTGAAGATAATTTGTTGATTGGAAGTTTTTTTTAAATATATATATATAACTACAAAACAATTTTTTATGAAAAATAGACACTTCGACCAGTTTTCGACAGAGTTTTTTTTTATTTTTCTCAACGTTTCGACTAAAAAACCTTTGTCTTCGTCAGGAGAAGTAAATAAAAATAAAGCATTTGGCAAGGCGTTAAAAAATGTTCTGAGTTTACAAGGGCGTTCTCATTTTTCGAATTTAGTACAACATCTAAAGCACGAGTCAAAAACAAATATTGAAATCGTCGAAGACTATGATGATCTTGGAACTAACTGGCTGAAGTGTCTATTTTACATAGAAATATGAATGCCGGCCAGGCAGCCTCTATCTTTAGTAGGCAAATCAATTATTTATTTAGTTCTCAACGTTTCAATGGCTCGCTGTTACTCTCCAAAGGGGAATGTTTATTTCTGAAAATAGAATTCAAAAATAATCAATCCCCTAAGGAGGATAGTGAGTCACTGAAAAGTTTAGAGCAAAATAAATAAATAATTGGTAGCTATATCTTTTTCCATCAAACATGATTATCTCTACTATTCCTAGCGCTACTCTTCTAAAAGATTGGTATCCATTGTTTAAATAGAGATCTCATTTTGTTCATTAGGTTTTATAAAATTCCTAATGAATTGTATAAACAGTTAAACCTGTCTATAGCGCCTCCTCTAAATATGGCTTCCTCTCTACAGCGACTCCTCTAATATATGGCTTCCCTCTCTATAGCGCCTCCTCTAAATATGGCTTCCCTCTCTATAGCGCCTCCTCTAAATATGGCCTCCCTCTCTATAGCGCCTCCTCTAAATATGGCTTCCCTCTCTATAGCGCCTCCTCTAAATATGGCTTCCCTCTCTATAGCGCCTCCTCTAAATATGGCTTCCCTCTCTATAGCGCCTCCTCTAAATATGGCCTCCCTCTCTATAGCGCCTCCTCTAAATATGGCTTCCCTCTCTATAGCGCCTCCTCTAAATATGGCTTCCCTCTCTATAGCGCCTCCTCTAAATTTGGCTTCCCTCTCTATAGCGCCTCCTCTAAATATGGCTTCCCTCTCTATAGCGCCTCCTCTAAATATGGCCTCCCTCTCTATAGCGCTCGATTTTAAATATGTAGTACGATGCGATTTACATTAAAAGTGATCTGTCTATAGCACCCCCTCTCTATAGCACTCTATTTTGGTGAGTCCCAAGAGGGGGCGCTATAGACAGGTTTAACTGTTTGTATATATATATTTTACAAATTGTTGGAATATTACACAGAGTAACAATTTCTAAACGAGGTAAAATCTTCCCAATTACATGCGTGGTAAGGACAAAATACTCAGGAGATAAGTTTCTTAAATACTACGGATAAAGCGTTAGGAGAAAATGATTTTTTATTCTTATATCATTTTCTCCTAACACTTTATCCGTAGTATTTAAGAAACTTATCTCCTGAGTATTTTGTCCTTACCACGCACAGAGTAACAATGGCTATAGATGAGCTTGTGTTTGAAAAGGAACTTGTATGTATATAATAATTATTGTTTTTGTTGTTTTCATGTGTAAAACATATACCAAGATTTGTTTTGTATAATTGCTGTTAATAATAAATAATATGCAAAGTTAAATTGGTTACGTTCTTATTACTTACTTTAATTACATAACACAAACAACAATTTATTTTATTAAAAGTATCTTCACATAAAACGTAAACTTCCAAACACCTACATCACATGTTCCTAGAACGAAACTCCATTTCAACAAGTAGGTATAAGATTTGTACCCATTTTAGATTGTTTTCGAATAAATGTGTTCAACATTTTATAAAATATTATACAAATTTTGGTATTATTACTGTTTTTACTGCATGTACCCTATATTTATATACTAGGAAAATCTGTATAAGACTAAAAGGTCATAATAAAGATTTTTTTTAATGTTGTATAAAAGTATATACTTTTTTTTCTATGGGCCCTCATCAGTAGAGGAAACCTCAACATGTATTGATTCCCCTGTACTGATGAGAGTCCGAAACAACGGTTTACAGGTTGTTTGAGGATTATTTATCCGAATTTTCTAAAACTGATGTTATGACCTCTTCAATGATTTGAACTTTCGCGCTCTACACAAAGCTCAAATAAACGTTTTAATACAACAATAGTAAACCTTTATTCAAGTTATTTGTCCTACACAGGGTACTTTCTAACAGCTATTTAGCATTGTTTTGATGTATTTAATGATATTATTCAAAGGGAGAGGTGCCTTTTTTTGCGCTAATATGCAAAAAAAAAAAAGTTTAGTTATTTTGCTTTAGTTATATTCAAACTTCTTCAGAGGTTAATGTCTATAGATTAATAAAAAAAAAAAAGCATCTACAGATAGTACAACAGAAAATTTCTGATTGTTTGCGCCATCTATCGGAATAAATATCTTAATTGTTGATATTATCAACGATATTAGTTGATATTTATACCGACAGATGACGCATACAATCAGTAACTTTCAGTTGCCGTTTAGGAGATGATTTTTTTTTAAATTCATCAAATGATTCCAGTAAAATTTTAACATTATATTTGTGCTATAATATTTTAAAGTTGTTTATATATATAATGTCTGAAGGGGAAATATTAAATGACAAAATGTTGAGAGGTATTTACAGATCGACTGGATTGGAGGATCCAATTTCCAGACGTAGAAAACTGAGCACTAAAATTGTTTACAGCACTTTACAAAAAAACCTCATCAATGCAACAATACATTAAAAACCTTCCATTTTCCAGAAATCCTTAGAATCGGATGGAATTTGGAAAAATTGTAAAGGAAAAGTATAACTCTATTGATCTTACTTTTCTTAAACTTGAGCCAAAAAACTTTGAAAAAAAAAACACACAAATATTAGCTAGGGGGGAGGGAGGGACAATAAGAGAACCTTTATCAATCAATTTTATAAAGGTGGCTTTATTGCACAAATCTCGGACCTTTTTTTATATTTATTTTTTTCTCTAAGATATATTTTTTACAAAGTTTGGAGACATTAAAGGATTCCTTTTAACTTTTTGATCTCTTTAGAAATAATTAATGTTTTTTCCTTTCGGAGATCTTTTTATGTATGTAAGTATATTTGTAGGAATGTATTTATGTATGCATATATGTATAACAAATGGTATGTATTTATGTTTGCATAGGTATAAGAAATGGTATGTATGTATGTATATTTGTAGGAATGTATTTATGTATGCATATATGTATAACAAATGGTATGTATTTATGTTTGCATAGGTATAAGAAATGGTATGTGTGTATGTATATTTGTAGGAATGTATTTATGTATGCATATATGTATAAGAAATGATACCACAATAGAATTGTGAATGTGTGTAAGTATATTTGTAGGAATGTATTCAGGAATGCAACTATATCTATATATATATAAAAATGAATGTATGTGTGTCTGTCCTTTATGCCTGACCAAACCACTCATTGGAATGCCATGAAACTTTGGGAAGTTATTTAGTATAGTACTGGGAAGGTTTCTAGCAAATAACATTTTTGAAATAACTTTTCGCCTAAAAATAATCAAGATAAATATTCTAATTTATCTGTTATAATTCAACAATCTGCTCTAAATACTTTCCATTCTTTCCAAACTTTCTTCTAATGGATGATAATGCCCGTCCACATAGGGCTGGTGTGGTCGACACTTTTCTCCAAAACCATGCAATTGCTCGGATGAATTGGCCAGCTCGATCTCCAGACCTAAATCCCATTGAGCATGTATGGGACAATCTAGGACGACGGATCTCATCCCTCCAACCCCCTCCTAAAAACACTCATGAGCTAGAAACAGCCTTAATACAAGAGTGGGCGTTGATTCCACAGGAGCTTATAAACTCCCTAATTCTTAGTATGGGTCACCGATGTAGAGCCTGTCTATCAGTTAAAGGCGATCACACCCCATATTAACAACAATATCCAAGATATTTATGCACTGACTGCAAGAAGATCATTGCTTGACCGGCTAATTTGCATTAAATACGTGTTAGAATTCTTTGATTTCGGGTATTCTAATCAATAATGGAATAATAAATTTGTGTATAAAATTTCATTGATAAATGTTCAATAAAATTTGAGATAAATGAAAAAAATATGTTGTTCCTTTAATTTTGCGGACCAGTGTATTTATTTTGCCAATATTTCGGCTGGCTGAACGCCAACCTTTATTAAGGCATTACATTTTGTATACACTAATGCTTTGTATACACTTTTGTATATGCTAATGTATACTGTAATGCCTTGATAAAGGTTGACGTTCAGCCAGCCGAAATATTGGCAAAATAAATATTTTATTAAATCCAATATATTCCTTTTTAATTATATATATAGTTGTGTATGTATACAAATTTCTTCAGTAAGGAAGACTTCCCCACCTTGAGAGAGTTCTCCTCCAGACAAGGTCTTCTTGAACACTCCTCAGTTCCACGCCGAGGAAGTACCTATAGATGTGTGTCTTGGCATATGTCAGAACGGCCAGGGCGTCATCGTTTAGGCCATGCCCGAAGACCCAGCTCTGAAGGTCAGGAGGCCGCTGGATAATGGTAAATACCTCCCGAATGAGAGGCCTAATGTAGCGGCAGGATCAGTACCGATGGGCCAGCGACTGATCGTTGTACATATGCTTGGAGAACCGTAGAAATATACACGAAATACAGAAAATTTGACTTTGAACTAGCATTTCAACAGCTTTTTTTCACGCTGGAAAAAAATCTGTAGATAACCAAGGCTCCTATTTTGAAATATTTGATGTTTAAATTACTATACTTATGTTTACTATGAATAAATAATTAATTTAAAAAAAAGTTCGGGAACCTTTTGATCCTACCTTGTATATATACTTGTATCTAGTAATGCTCGTTCTCAAACATTCTCCAAAAGGCCGTACAGACATTATTTCAACATGAAACATTAGCACGACAGCTTATCTCCATATCATTTCAGGCTTTTGGTAGCGTCAGCGTGGTACAGACTGTACGTGTCTGAAGAAATTTTTCTACATATATAGCTATTATGAAAAAGGCATTTCCTTATCGTGCAACTGAAAGTTGCTGATGGCCTGCGCCATCTATCGGAATAAATATCAACTATATTCTCGTTGATTTCTAATTATTCCGGAATTTGCCAATTACCCATTCTTGATTAATCAAGAATAGTTGATATTTATTCCGATAGATGGCGCAAGCCATCAGCAACTTTCAGTTGCACGATAAGGAGATGCCTTTTTCATAATTTATGCACCATATCCCAGTACAATATCACATTTGTACTATTTTTTAATATATAACTATATATATATATTTTTTTTTTCCCTACATTTTATCTACCATTTATTTACCCCTTTATTATCTTTATTTGATCTTAATTATTCTTTCTATAACGATTGGTTAGAATAATCAATAGAATTGTTCAAATTGTCAATTGCACGTGCCTCAACGACTAATAAACATTGTTCTAGAGGCCTACAGAAAAAATCGTATTTAAGACCAAAAAAGTTGTAGAATGCAAAACTGTAGGAAAAAAGGATGTTGTGAAATCGAAGCCACCCCTGTACTGATGAGGGTCATAGCCTGAAACCACGGTATACAGACGGGAGAGGTGATCTTTGTCTTTTAAGATCAATATCCTCCCGGGAAAAATTCCCATCTACATTGAATACATGTTGGCTTTTTGTCTGAATTTGACAAAACTGGTGTTGTGGCTCATTCTTTATCATTACTTGTAAAGGTTTTTACTAGGGTGATGTACAGTGCCATCGTTCTGATGCACAATTAAAGGGAGAGGTACCTTTTTTGGTACATGAATATCATTTCCCCGCAACTTTATTATATCAAAAATAGTACAATAGTTAAAAATGGTTATAGAATCAGGTGGTTAAATTATGAAAAAAGCATTAACTGAAAGTATGTAAATGAAAGAAGCTGATCACCTGCGCCATCTATCGGAATAAATATCAAATTTTCATAGATAAATCTATACTCTTCACTATGCACGAAAAACGATGTATATAGTCTCAACATTTGTACATATATATTCTTTCCTTTTCTTCTTTTTCTCTTTTCTGAGAGAGGATTCAGTTTCTTCCGCTGCTTCTCATTTCTTTTTTAGATTCATTTCTAACAGGAGTCTGTATAAGACGAAATGTCTTAATAAAGGATTGTGTGTGTGTGGGAGATAAATCTATACAATCAGGAACAGTCACAACTTTCTGCAGTTCACCAAGATTTTTTAAATATAATCCTTAGAACAAATGGCTTCTTTGTGATAAACAAATATAAAGGGAAATGATTAATTCTGCTGAAATTTAAACGAAAACTAAATAAATGGTCAGATTAGAATTAATAGTTCGACGGGGTGACAAAGACAAAAAGCAGCGAGGATGGTCAAATTGTCCTTTGTTTCATTTGTACTAGAGCCCTACTTGGATCCTTTCCAATTGTAACCCGTTCTCTATCACGGCCCACAACTTCTTTAAAGAAACATACATATTAGAATTAATAGAAATACATTTGTTTTAATGATATCATAACAATATTTTATGACACTTAACCTATTTATAATTTTTTGACGTAGTTACAGTGTTAAGAATTTGATAAAATTATTGTTATTGAAACTCTAGCGCAATAAGGTTGTCATAAATACTGATATCTATATATGCATATTTACACAACATATTTTCTTTTATACCTCCTTGTTGGGATCCGGCCAACGGCTTCTGTACATATTGTAAAGATATATTTGGATATATATTTCTATGAATAGTTTTTGTTATGTTTAATTATATTCGACAACATTGTAATTGCTATATTTAGAACTCTCGTTTGTTTTTGCATATGTAGTTTTGTAGATTTAGAGAGAGTTTGCTGCTAATTGGTATGTAATGTTTTTGTTTTAAATTTCTATTAATGTAAAATAGGGTAATATGTAAAGTTTTTCATTTTTTGTTATAAAAATAAATTTGTTAATCGAAGATGTCTTGATTTTGAACGTAGTCAAGTAAGAATATACCCTAACATCGATCTACAGAAGAATATTTTGATACTAGATAAATATTTAAAATACCATCACTCCTAATAAAAGTAAAAAAAAAAAAATGTAGAAATCTTTTAAATTATAATAAATTCGTATACCCCTCTCATAGTATCACATATGTAACTACATACATACATACACATACATATATGCATATATACATGTATAGTATAAAATTGCGGGAGGATGGTATTCATATATCAAAAGAGGCACCTCTCCCTTTAAAACCGGTGTTATGTCCCATCCTTCATCACCACCATTACGTTCTGTACTGGGGTGTTGAACTAAAATGCCTTTTTTTATACATTTTTAAAGGGAGAGGTGCCTCTTGTTACAATATATATATATATTGATTCTATAGTTTCTTTATTTTATAATATTTAGAGCAGACTACATTTAAACTCTTTTTATTGGTTAAAGAAAGCTTTCGAGAAAGTCCTTCTTCAGCTAACTGAAAAGTCTTAGTTATCTGAAGAAGGGCTTGCCCGAAAGCTTCTTTAACCAAGCAAGTAAAAAGAGTTATGGGGTCTTATGCCTTTTTTGTAATATATATATATATATGTTTGAAAATAGAGCAATCCATATATTACAATATTTAAAAATGCCTATTTTGGATCATAAAGTTTTTATTTCCGATATTTCGTGAGGCAACTCGCCAAACTTCTTCGGGGAACAAGATTGTTTTGATAAGCTCGCGTATCAATTCACGATTATGTACAACTGTTATAAAATTTTAAATATCTGAAATCTACAATATGCATGTTTATTAATTATATTTATAAACATGCATATTGTAGATTTCAGATATTTAAAATTTTATAACAGTTGTACATACTCGTGAATTGATACGCGAGCTTATCAAAACAATCTTGTTCCCCGAAGAAGTTTGGCGAGTTGCCTCACGAAATATCGGAAATAAAAACTTTATGATCCAAAATAGGCATTTTTAAATATATATATATATATATATCGTATATTTTACACTGTATAATAATGACACTTTTAGTATATGTCACACATCTTCCAATTAGTTAAAGCCGATACCTTAAAAGATCCTGCCCTTCTTTTGGAATGTACACCGTTTCTATTTGCTACCACCCCCATATTTTGTATATATGCTATATCTTTATTGATAATACCTGTAAACCCCTATTTGTATGTAAAACTAAAAATATTGACGTCAAAATTAAAATCCAAAGAGCGGTCAGCTGGGGACAGCTGGGGAGAGAGGAGAAAAATGCCAAAGCCCATGTGGGGCCCCCAGGGACTCTTTATAGACGACCCCTGAAAACAGGACAAGTTTTGGCAGGGGGTCAGCAGATGTTCTAGGGTGTGGCCATCGGCAGACGGCTGCTGTCTAACACACAGTCTGTTTCTCCATGTCTCGGGGATAAGCATCCAAGTTTGTGTCATGGCCTCTATCTCTGTCCCGTGGGCTGTCCCCGATCACTCTCGGTGCTAACATCTAGCCCTGCCTCTGCTTCTTGTTGTCCGCGTGTGGGAAGAACATCAACACTCGCCTCACGTACACGCTGCCAGTTCATCCATTCGTCGGCACATTTGCAACAATATTTCATATATATATATTTGTGTAACAAAGAGCACCTCTCCCTTTTAAAATACATTAAAAACATTACATATTGGCTCATCACCCCAGTACTGAACGTAATGGTGGAATGTGGCACAACACCAGCTTTCGATCCCAGGTCTTGGCTGTTGGATATTGACGGTTTACACCACTCGTCCATTGTGTGGTTTCTTATCTCTACATATCAGAGTATCAAGTCTGTAGAGCTTGTTGATGGGGTCTGCTGGGGATGAGTAGATCAATGGATGAGGCAATACAGCCAATGAATTTCGTTTGGGGTGTTGCAGGTTAATAATTGCACAGTGTGGTTTGTCTTATTCTTTCTTATCTCCACTCAATCCTATCAGAGTATCAAGTCTGTAGAGCTTGTTGATGGTGTCTACTGGGGATGAGTAGAGCTCATCAATGGATGAGTCAATACTGTCAATGAATTTCGTTTGGGGTTGTTGCAGGTTGATAATTGCACAGTGTGGTTTGTCTTCTTCTTTCTTATCTCCACTTAATCATATCAGAGTATCAAGTCTGTAGAGCTTGTTGATGGTGTCTACTGGGGATGATTAGAGCTCATCAATGGATAAGCCAATACAGTCGATGATGTAGTTTGGGGTTGCAGTTTTAGAATTGCACAATGTGGTTTGTCTTCTTTCCTAGTTTTACTCAATCGTATTAGAGTTTCAAGCTTGTAGAGATGGTGTCTGCTGGGGAAGAGTAGAGCTCATCAATAGATGAGTCAATATAGTCAATAACGTAGTTTGGATTTCAGGCTGAGAATTGAACAATGTGGTTTGTTGAAGTGGCACGCTGCTGAAGAAAACACTCGACGGGTTGAAGTCACAACTCTTCCGACCAATTAAATCCTTGCAACAGGCTAGCGGCAGCTGCTTGAGGTGACGTAAGAAGTACCTCCATCTGCCCATAGAGGGCAGGCCGCCAGAGTGGAAGAACTAAAGAAAGAAACAGCTGCCCAAAAAATTATGATAATCTTTTTGGATCGGTGCCGGAAACTGATTGGCTCCAAATATAGCGCTTTTCTTTCTTGGCTTTCAACTCTTGCGTTGAGACAGCTGCTGTGTATAATAGGAATTTATTGCTCTATAATGGCTGTGGTGAAACTCTCTAATATGGTACTATAATGTTATTTTAAACTATCTCTGGATTATTTAGTGTTTATATTGAATATGGTCTTATCGATGAAATACCAAAGTATTTCTATAAGCATTCGGCTAGTTGTTGTATTTGGAGATTTGGTCAAACACTGTGAATATTTCTTCAATTCATTGGTAAAAAAGAATTCACTGATATATTTACTGTATGAGCGCTTACATAATCTTTTCAGATTTTCAGAAATTACTTTTTTTTTCAAACATATATATAAACAAAACAAATAAAAACAATATATTAGTGTCCTTATTCTGATACAAACATGTTAGGAAGGCCTGGCTCATCCTTGTTGAACACTCAAAGCGATTTCATGTTAAATCGACCAAACCGATCTACCATTTTATTACATTGTTTCTCACATATCTTCAACCGACAGTAGATTTTCTATCAAGGTAACAGCGTGTGTGATTCACAGATATCAAAACAAAAGAGGTAAACTTACAAAGAGGTAAACTTACAAAGAGGTAAAATCTAATCTTAACAAAAGCAGTTACAAAGTCGCTACTACCAACAACAAAAAGTTAATCAAGAAATGAGGTCAACAGAAATCATCTTCCGCTGGCAATTCCAATAATTGATAAAAAGAAAAAAGAAAAGAAGGAAGAAGAGGAGGGTGTGGGACACGTGGGTAATTGGTGAATGGTGAGTCAGAGTTCTTTTGTCTGCCAACTTCCACCTGCAACTGCTCATTAGCTGGGCTCATGGACCGAGATTTAATGAAGTTGCCTTTCTTGTCGCCGAGTGAAACAATAGCGATCACACGCTTGCTTCCCACACTCATCCATGGTACTAGACCCTCTACAACTTCTACTATGTATAAGGTTGTCCCAAAACTTCGTGTTTTTCTTAAAACGTTTTTCATATGTATTACGGCGAATACATAATAATACATTTTGAAAATAGAGCAATCCATAAATAAATCTTTAATTAAAAAGGTATATATTGGATCAAAATATCATTTATTTTACCAATATTTCAGTTGGCTGAACGCCAACCTTTATCAAGGTGTTATAACATTTTAAAATTTTTGTTGTTGACACACTTTAAAATGTTATAACACCTTGATAAAGGTTGGCGTTCAGCCAACTGAAATATTGGTAAAATAAATGATATTTTGATCCAATATATGCCTTTTTAATTATAAATAATAATACAATTACTTTATACATAATACAAAGACAATATACATAATATTATGATGCATTAGCTCGCCATCTGTTATCAAAATTCAAAACTATTATAGACGCGTAGAATTCTTTAAAAAAAAAAAAAATTCTACTGTCCTTAATTTTTCCATTGCAGTAAGGACAGTAGAAATTGTTTTATTTTAAAAAGAATTCTACGCGTCTATAATAGTTTTGAAATTTAATATACATAATGGCGAATATAATATTGATATTTCAATTTTTTGAAAGTGTTTACGAACTTTTGGTATAACCTTTGTAAGAAAATTTCTTTTTACGTTAATTGGAAACAACTTGGAATGATAAAAACACAAAGCCGTTATTAAGACACCAGTCTTATACAGATTCTCTTCTCTTAGTGCCGGCTTGTATCGATATCCCTATAACTTGGAATTACAAAGAAATCATAAGATGTTACAACTCTTTCATTTTGATGGAAATTTTGCTGGGGGAATTTAACTAAGAAACCATAGGGCGTCTCTCCCGTCAAAATAAACGTTAAAACTAGACGCCATCTATTGACCGCAATTTGACGTTTATTTTGAAGGGAGAGGTGTCCTATGGTTTTATAGATATTTTTATTTACTTAATTTAAGGAATTTTTCGGGAAATACCTTCTTCAGCTAACTAAGATTTGCGACGTTTTATGATTGTTTGTTTTGTTTTGTAATTTGTCGAAATCCACAATCCTATGATAATCAATTTGGAGTTGTTTATAGAAAAACGATCACATTAATGTAGATTGGATTTTGATCTATTAGAAACACATAAACTTTATTAGACAACGTTTCAGTCCCCGATTGTCGCTTTTTTCAAGTCAGAAATTTTAGCACCAATTGACTTCGTGTCAAAACCAACTTTTTTTGAAAATAAAGATACTTCGGCCAGTAAATCTTTTTATTACCTCGACGTTTCGGCAAAAATCTTTTGTCCTCGTCAAGAGCAAACAGTATCTTTATTTTCAAGTAGTGTGAATGTCGGCCAGGCAGCCTCTATCTTTACGATAAAACCAACTTTGTTTTTAAACTTTCTGATTATGGGTATAAACCTCGGGTAATAAATTATATATGTTAATATGTTTCTCTCTTTATCTTATTGTATAATTGTTTGGTTTTACAAGGTCCACACATGCTCTAAGAAATCGTTACCGAATATATCTTGAAGTATACTTGGTACAGACAGCTATGATAATCATGATAGGGAATTAGGGACTACTTTTTACTGTAAGTAGATCACATGTTCTCTATTCTGAGTGCCATGGACAGATAAAAGGGACAATTTATGTAAATATATTTCTCTATGTTATTGAACTGTTTGAATATAAATTTACACATAATGTAAATATGCAAACATTTTAGGTGTTGAGCCTTTCTTCCTAAGTACATTAGGTATAACGACACTTGAAGCTACACCGCATGAGTTTCTTTTTAACGAAAATTCAAAATTTGATTTCAAGGTGAAATATTGATTCCTTTCATACCTCATCCAAAAAGGTTAGAAATAGTCAATATTTCACCTTGAAATCAAATTTTGAATTTTCGTTAAAAAGAAACTCATGCGGTGTAGCTTCAAGTGTCGTTTTACAATCACAGGCCGCAGTGTATTATATTGTATTACATTAGGTATGCCGGTCTCTTAATATTTGTATATGATTTGCATATGTTCGAACAAGACTCGTAGATATGCAAATGCTAGAATATTATAGGTATAGCATTATTCAAAATTCAAAGGCCACCTCTCCCATCAAAATAAACCCAAAACTAAGTGCCATCTATTGACAGTCTCTGCAAAAGACTCGGGTCGGTAACAAAGCCACAACATATTTTTGCGTTTATTTTGATGGGAGAGGTACCTTTTCTTTTTAAAAACTTATTTCTTCCCGGAAAAATACCCATCGATAAAAACCCAAGTTACAATATAAATATAAAATGTTGTAAATATGTAAATATGATACATCATATATATATTAAAAATAAAGAAAGCATATCCTGACCAGGAGCACATGTGCTTTACATATATATATAAAATATAAACCATAAATATATGACACGACATATTATAATTATTTCTTAATATGAAAAGGATTTTCAAAAGATACTTTTCAAGTAAAATTTTCTTTGAATATACATTTTTTTTTAAATGGAGGCTGAAAGAAAAAAGAGGGAGAAAAATCATTTTTTGTGTGGAAATCTAATTTGTAAAAGGCTGAAAAATACGTTAACTTTTAGTCGAGAGGGATTGGATTATCTACCGCCGTGTACCGTGTTGGCGAACATCTCACTACACGTACTGTACATACCTTCACTACTATAGCTACTTTTTAAAAATGTTTTTAGTGTTTATATAATTTACGGATATATATATATATATTAAAAATGGCATATCCTGACCAGGAGCACATGTGCTTTACAGAAGGCAGAGCGCCATCTGGTGGAACAGAAATCAACCAAACATTGATTTAACCTGTTCCCTGGTATTTGGCCAACCCAATTTCTTGATAAATCAAGGATAATATCAGGGAACAGGCTAAATCAATGTTTAGTTGATTTCTGTTCCACCAGATGGCGCTCTGCCTTCTGTAAAGCACATGTGCTCCTGGTCAGGATATGCCATTTTTAATATTGATTTCAACACCTGATCTTTTTATCTTTTATTTTTTCTTTCGTTTTTTCATATATGTATGTGGTAACCGAGGGTCAAACCTGTAGTAACCGAGAGGGACAGTCAGGGCGTGGAGAGTTTTCCAGTACCTCTCTGCACCTTGTAGGACCTTTAACAGTTCTCACAGAGTACAGGCAGTCGTGGTCGAGGCAGAGTGGAAAGCTTGGGAATGTCCACACACACAAAACGAAGAGGAACAGCTGTAGTAGGAAAGTTCCATGAACAGATAGGAGTCGAGCTAAGAGCAAGATGGAGATAAAAATAATTCTTACTGTTTTACATGGTCGATGAGGTGGACCTGGCTACAACCGACAAGGGCTCGCACCGATGGTGAACTGACTATAAGTTCGGCTAAAAACCTAGGCTTTATATACCTTTTGCCGAGGAGGGAGACATGCGAGAAATATGGACTTTGAACAGGTCCAAAGGGCGTGGGGGCGTCTGCGCTATTCTGCACCCTTTGACCTTGATGGCAACGACTTGCCAAATTCCTTTTTAGGGTTGTTGTATTTCTATCTCGATCTTAGACGTTTTTGAACTTCTCAATCTTGCTTTAACTCAGCTCTTTATCTATTGCATAGTTTTATTTATTTATCCTCAGTTTGTACAAAGTACATTACATATGGTGATGCAATGACACATGTCAATCATGCGTATAATTATTTATAGATGTGTTTCTATATACAACATGGCAATCTTGTTATAAGTATTATACAATATAGGGTTGTTGGTTTAAATTACCATATGTATATGTTTTTTAAAGTATTCTATTTGTATAGGCGAGATTTTATTTATTTATTTTTAAATACACCTCTCCTTCTTCTTTCTTATCTCCACTCAATCATATTAAGGTATCAAGCTTGTAAAGCTTATTGATGGTGTCTGCCGGGGAAGAGTAGAGCTCATCAATGTATGAGGCACACCTCTCCTAATCGAGTAACTCCTGAAAATTACTGATGGCTTGCTCTTTTTTCGAAAAAAATATATCAATTAACCGTTGATTAACATTTATTCCAGAATATTGGACAAATTTACCCTTTTTTTGGTAAATAAAGCCAACCATATACGCCTTTCAGGCTGTTGGCCTCTATCAGGTGATGTGCAAGTTGTATCTCAATGATCAACTTTTATTTTTCCCTTTTGGAATAACGGCAATTAAATTTTCTATTAAAACACATTGTCGTAAAGATAGAGGCTGCCTGGCCGGCATTCATATTTCTTGAAAATAAAGATACTTCGGCCAGTGAATCTTTTTGTCGAAACGTCGAGGTAATAAAAAGATTTACTGGCCGAAGTAACTTTATTTTCAAGAAAAAAACACATTGTTAAAAACTGAGAGATGACGAATAGAAAAGAGTTTCTTTTAGGTTTTTTTTTTTTTGCCGAGCTTTCGAACATTTCTGCTCTTCTACAGAATATAAAATATGCTCGAAAGCTCAGGAAAAAAAAAAAAACTTAAAATAAACCTTTCGTCTCACGATTTCATTGTTTTTATTATTTGCTCGATTATATATAAACTATGCAACAGGAAAAGGTTCATTGATTCTAGATAAAAATCGCTATTCAACGAAAGCTTTCGAGGTATGTATCTTTTTCAGACCTCTTCAGAGAGGTATATCTGAACTAGCACGTAAGCTTCTATTGGTGAGAGGTATATGCAAAAATAAATAAATTTTACGTTTCTAACACTACATAGTCGAAAACCAATTTGTAGTTGAGAATTAAACCACATGGTACGTAGTGACTTCATGGATTTAGCAATAATGGTTTCTCTATGTGCTACTCACACAAAAACCTTTATTAAGACACACAGGTCTTACAGAGGATTCTCCTTGGGGTTATAAGACGGAGAAACCTATGAAAGTGGGAAATATACAAAGGGGTAAAAATGGAGAAAGATTATATACACATGATAAATATATACAGATTATTATTTTTGAATGATCCTATGGAAAATAAGAATATGGATTTGTAAATATGGATGGAAGAAGTGGAGAGCGAAAAGAGGAAAAAAATCTATGTGCTACTCAATAACAGGAGAGCTATACCCTTTGGACATACTGCCTTCTTGAGTAAAGAAATATGAAGCAAGAAAATGATTATTCTTTGAGTATGAAAGCTTGTAGAAAATAGGAACTTACCCTCTATTATTAATTTGTTTATTTTTCTTTTGTCGTCTGTTTTGCACAAGTTGAATCTGGTTAGAACGATGTATGTAAATTAGATGATTCTTTTGTTGCCTTAAATACGAGGTAATTAACTCCTTTCTCTCTATATATATCTAAAAATGATTTAAAGTTTAATAAATTAATTTTCTAAATCTGAGAGTTGTCTTCAAAACAATCCAACAAAATCATTTAATAAATAACTCACCGTTTTTAACGAGATACCCTTCCTTAAGAAACCAAGCCAATGCGTTTCAGGCTGTTGTCCCCCGTCAGCGTGGTCTTTATACATAAACTTTTCGGACACATTTTTTGGAAACTAATTTTTAAAATATCAATCATTTATTTATATACAATCGAAAGCGCTATACATTTTAAATATATTATAAATAACTTGAAAATCAATATACTTCGGCCAGTAAACATAAAGAATAATTTTTAACGCCTTGCCAAATGTTTTCTTTTTTTTTTTTTTGCTCCTGACGAGGACAAAAGATTTTTGTCGAAACGCCGAGGTAATAAAAATATTTACTGGTCGAAGTATCTTTAATTTCAAGAAATATGAATGCCGGCCAGGCAGCCTCTATCTTTACGATAATCCTTTATATATATAAAAATGAAATGCGAAATCGATGTTTGTTATCGCATCACGCAAAATCTACTGACTCAATCATTATGGAATTTCGCATGTAGGTAGCTGAAGATTTCGTTTAACATATAGGCTATTCAAAAAACGAAAAGGTTTAATGTGCTATTTTTAAAAAATGTTAAACCAAAATTCCTTAGTTCAAGCCTTTTACCGCTTGGCGGCGCACTGGTCGCGACGATAAATGAATTTGATTGGTTAATACTTTTACACGTTGTTGTTTTGTAATTTTACCCGATTAATGTGTGTCTTTAAAAGGTAAGATTATTTTTATATATTTAAACTCTTTGAAAATAATTTTAATCGATCATTATCAAATAAATACGCCCCCGGAACCTGGGTTAATTAAAACTGTATTGTGAAATTTCGCACGTAGGGAGTTGAGGTTTTGGTTTAACATTTAGGCTAAAAGCACAAAAATTGCATTTCGAAAAACTTTCTTTTCCTTTTTAGAAGGTAGATTTTATTTAATCATTTAGTAAAATTTTTTCAATTTAAATTAATTGGAATTATTATTTATTTCGCAGCTTATTCATATATTTTGCTTCGTTTAATTTTAATTAGTGTAAATATAACGATCTACATTTTTAAAGATAAGTGTACTATTTTATCTCATAAGGTATATTATTTTTAGAACAGTATTCTATTTTTTTTCTTTCTTATATTTAGAGTGCGTATAAATTTTATTAAAGTTGTAAAAAGTATATTTATTGAAAAGAGTATGTTTTACAATATAACTTGCTACATATATTTTACTATATGTTTGTTCCATGTAATATGTTTATGCTCTAATAGCATTTATATTGTAAGCAGCAGCAATGAATTTTCAGTAACTGCTTTATTTGAGGGTTGGCTAAACATTTTTTGTAGTATTTTGTATTACCATAAACTACAAGATAGCTTTTTTTATGCTTTTAAAAGTAAGTATAATATATTTAACGTTTCATAATACTTTTCAACTTAAAGTCTTTGGAAACAATATTGCTTTTTTCCTATCCTGCAGGTCAACAGTACACTGCAACATGCTATCATAACTCTGGCTTTTGGCATTGATATTTATTTATTGTGAAAGTACTGTTTGCTACCTTAAGCTCTGGAGAAATTATAATGTAGATCCATCCTGTGGAAATCACACCATAGTAAAAAAGAACGCATGTAGCTGGTAGCAAATTTTGTGCCCTGTGTGAAGCTAGCGTTCAAATTTATTTTTTTTGAAAGATATTTCTATTGTTGGCCTTATTTTCACTTGTCCTGACCCATATAGGGTTAATTAATAACTCATTTGACATTTTACCTTTATTTATGGTCTTGGCAATATATATGTAAAGCTTTTTAGGTAAAAAAGAATTGAGGTATATTTTGAAATATAGATAAAAATCACAAGGAAGCAAGACCAGATCCAAATAAATAAATTATGTGTGGTTTCAGAAACAGCATTGTTACCATCTTCAGACAAAAGTACTGAATACATTCAGTAATTTTGTCTTTATAAGGTAACAATGCTGTTATTGAAACATCACACATAATTCGTTTATTTTTTAATTGGTCTTGCTTTTTGGTATTTTTAACATTGCCCTTGACTATTAGAAAATGATGCAAATTTCCTAATTATTTTATGCCATTTTAAAAAGCACATTCTTTTGTAAAAATATCTAATTTCCCACATTTTTCTAAAACTGCCAACAATAACCTAATAAAAAAATAATCCAAGTCTGGGTATTTCAGTATTGCAGATATATTACATTTTTAAAAGTTGTTTAACTATAGATGTACATGCCGGATTAGGTGCCCTTAAAAATGTTTAATCTGGCTGTTTCTTCTTGAACTGCCGAGAGTGAAGTGGAGAAAGTGAAATTTTCAGGTTGCGAGGACCATTTCCCTTAATTCACACTAATCATTTGATTTTTTTTTTTCATTTTTTAGTTACCAAAGCCCAGTTTGGTTACTTGCACTCACTGGAGGGGTTTGACTTTTTCAAGAATCAGGGGCCATTGGGGCAATTTTTTTCAGAACAAATTCCCCAAAACTGGATTCGATGATCCCGGGTCGTGGTTTTTAAAAATCAACAGTTTAGACCACTCCTCCAAAAATGCACTCTATTCATTAGATGTGTTTGTGAAATTGATCTTATATTTCAGATTATTTTTACCAGAATTTTTAATTTTGATATTTGCAGTTTATCTCCATTGTGCTGAAAGAAAATTCTTTACTTTAAGTTTTAAAACAGTTGGGGGCTCTATTCATTCAAGAGTAAACCCCACTCGAACAATACCCGGGCGAAGCCGGGTCAATATATCTATATAGGCTCAATTTATTGGGCAGTTTTTTCAACCAAATTAGACTTTTTTTAGGCCTTCTTCCATTGTCTTTTTTTTTTTTTTTTTTGTTTTTTTGTTTTGCTGTCATTTGTTTAGGTAGTATTTAGATTTATCTGCTTCATAATATGTAGCTGCTCATATATATCTTTGTATGTTCTACTCATATTTATTGTGCATATTTTTTCAGCTAATTATACTTTTTTTTTTACGTCTTCTTCCATTTGATTTTTTTTAATCAGTTGTTTTACGTTTTCACTGAGTTTTATGCATTTTTCCCCTCCTTTCAGATTATTTCTATGCTTTTTTTTATTTTGGCCTTAGTCATGAGTCGCGCTTATTTTAATACACTATTTTTGAATTTTTTTCTTCAATCTCAGTCCTTTATGTTTTACATTTTTCAGTTATCCTTATTTTTATTTTTACTAATGCTTTGTGTTTGTAGGTATTCCAAGCCATAGGAGAAGCAATCTTTCTCAGCGTTCCAATAGCTCTAGGGTTCAACATGCTTCAGGGTCAAACATTGCAAGTAGTTGGTGTGCATCTTGAGTCTTCCTGTTTCTCGCATGGGCAACTCTATGTAGCATGCTCCCGTGTTTCCAGCCCTAAAAATTTATTTGTCTTTAGTTCTACTTTTAGCAAGACACGCAATATTGTTTATCAGGGGGCTTTGATATAGATTTTGACAATTTTGAAAGAGATTTCTTCGAATAATGATTTTGGGAAGCTTGACTTTTGTAACTACATAATTTGTGAATAATTTGTTATCATTATTGCTCTACTGTAGTTTCATCAATAAAGCTTTTTTTACTTTATTTTATTTTAATTTTTTCACATTTAATTCATTTACATAACTCTATTCTTGAAAATTGTTTTTTATTTTTTTATGGTATCAACATTTCTGGTTCAATTAAGGTTTTTGTTAGCCTGCAACACACCTTATCATAGCTCATTGCATTTATCAGGATAACTTTGCTGTTTTGATTTTTACACCATTGGTATTTTCATGCCTCTATAATATTATATTTGTTTGCAGAATTTTATAGACAATTTGGTTTGGGTTATATACATTAAGAATTTGTAAAAATATAAAGGTCAAAGTTTTACAACAAAAAAAAATTTTGGAACACCATTTCTCTCCCATTTAATTTAATGATGCTTCATTTATGATTTTAAGAATTGCATTATTTTTATGCATATTATTTTTTAAATTTGTGTTAGCAAGATATGGAATATTGTTAAGTTAATGTATTATTAACATAAACTTTACCAACCCGTGAAGCGTTAGCTCCAGTCTTTTACCGCTGGGGGCAGCACTGTTAGAGCTAATAAATGCTTTCGATTGGTGCTTACTTTTACATGCTGTTTGTTTTTAGACTAAATTAATACACATCAAGTTAGCATTTTTTCATTCTTCAAAAGTTAAGATTATATTTTGAACGTTTCATAATACTTTTAAAATTAAAGCCGGAAATAATATTGCTTTTTCCCATCCTGCAGGTCTACATTACACTGCAACAGCTATCATAACTCTGGCTTTTGGCATTTATATTTATATAATGTGAAAGTACTGTTTGCTACCTTAAGCTCTGGAGAGATTATAATGTGTCTACAGATCCATCATGTGGAAATCACACCATAGTGAAAATGCATTTAGCTGGTAGCAATGTATCACATTTGTAGACATGTGGTGCGCTTACAGTAAAAGCAGTCGCTACCTACCCACCATGGTTATCATGGCCTGTACCACGCGTACTAGGGATAATTAAAAAAAAAAGGAAGCAAGACCGAATACAAATAATTACATTATGTGTGGTTTCAGTTACATTTTGGCTATCTTCAGACAAAGGTACTGAATACATTCAGTAATTTTGTCTTTATATGGCAACAATGCTGTTACTGAAACATCACACATATATATATTTTTTTTATTTGGTCTTGCTTTTTTGGTATTTTTAAAATTGCCCTTGACTATTAGAAAATTATGCAAATTAACTATTTAGATATGTAAATGCCGGATTAGGTGCCCTTTAAAATGTTTGCTCTGGCTGTTTCTTCTTGGACAGCCGAGAGTGAAGTGGACAAAGTGAAATTTTCAGGTTGTGCCGACCATTTTCCTTTATTCAAACTAATCATTAGATTTTTTTTTTTAATTTTTAAGAATAAAAGCCCAGTTTGGTTACTTGCACTCACTGGAGGGGTTGGACTTTTTCAAGAATCAGGAGCCATTGGGGCAATTTTTTTTTTCAGAACAAAGTGTCTAAATCTGCATTCAATGATCTCGGGTCATGGTTTTTAAAAATTAACAGTTTAGACCACTCCTCCAAACAGCACTCTATTCATTAGATGTGTTTGTGAAATGGATCCTATATTTCAGATTTTTTCACAAGCATTTTCGATATTGCTGTTTGCAATTTATCTCCATTTTGCTGAAAGAAAATTCATTACATTGAGTTTACAAACAGTTGGGGCCTCTATTCATTCATGAGTAAACCTCGCTCGAACACTACACAGGCGAAGCCGGGTCCAGTCGGGTAAAACCCGGGCGTTGCCCGGGCCACTCGGCTAGTATTATATATATATTGAGTCAAAAATGGCGATTCATTCATTATATTTGTGTAAAAAAAAAAAAAGGGCGTAGCTGGATCTGTAAAGAAAAAATATTAATAAGCCAATGAGTTTATCTTATTGTAACAATCAGTTATTGGCTAAAAAAGAATAAAGAGTTGCATTCCAATTGTTATTAAATATTTCTTTATTTCCTGACAATAGGTGAATCACTGCCCCAGGTGATGCGTTTATTTCTTAAGAGGAAGTGAGTCATTCCCAGACATCAGGAAATGAAGATATTTTAGAATGAGAAAAAAATAGTACAAATGTGATCTTGTACTGGGATGAAGTGCATAAATTATTCAAAAAGCATCTCCTTATCGTGCAACTGAAAGTTTCTGATGGCTTGCGCCATCTATCAGAATAAATATCAACTATTCTCGTTGGTTGTTTTAATTATTCCAGAATTGGCAAAATACCCATTCTTGATTAAATAAGAAAAGCTAACCACGTTTAATAAAGAATGGGTATTTGGCCAATTCTGGAATAATTAAAAAACCAACGAGAATAGTTGATATTTATTCCGATAGATGGCGCAAGCCATCAGAAGCTTTCAGTTGCACAATAAGAAGATGCCTTTTTCATATTTTAGAATGTTTCATGTAGATATAATTACAACAAAATAAGACTTAATCCAAATAAATTAATAGTCTGTGTGACGTTTCGGTAACAGCGTTATTACCATCATCATACAAAAGGAATAAAATATTAAAATATTTATTCTGATGGTGGTAACAATGCTGTTACCGAAACGTCACACACTATTAATTTATTTGGATTAGGTCTTATTATCTTGTAGCTATAATCCTATTATACAAATTGTGCTTTATCATGTAGATATGTTTTCCCAAGTTTATATTTCAAATAAAAAAATACGCTTTTGAAGCAAAGTTCTTTAATAGGCTAGATATGGAATGTAGGTAATTGACAACTATTGGTAAACTTTCCTTTAAAATGTTCTATCGACTTTATATTATATAAAAATCGGATTTATGAATGCTAAGGATGAAATTATTAATTTTTTTTTTACGTAAAAATAAGATGACAAAATTTTTAGTATGCAAGTATGTAGTTAGTTTAGTATGCAAGTATGTAGTTAGTTTAGTATGCAAGTATGTAGTTAGTTTAGTATGCAAGTATATAGTTAGTTTAGTATGCAAGTATGTAGTTAGTTTAGTATGCAAGTACGTAGTTAGTTTAGCATGCAAGTATCTAGTTATTTTAGTATACAAGTATGTAGTTAGTTTAATATGCAAGTATGTAGTTATTTTAGTATGCAAGTATGGAGTTATTTTAGTATGCAAGTATGTAGTTAGTTTAATATGCAAGTATGTAGTTATTTTAGTATGCAAGTATGGAGTTATTTTAGTATGCAACCACAATTGAACACTTCGATTTAGTTCCACAAGCTATGAAATCATGCTCGCGCTTTATTCCCACCCCAGGGCTGCTGATTGGTTTGTTAAGGTCACGTGACTATAGATGACCAATCAGCTTGCGAATAAACCTGACACCATATAAACCTACGTGTAAATAAACTGACAAAGGCGTATATCATAGCAACTAGATGTGTTTTGCAAGAACCGAAATAAAAACTTTTAAGGACAAATTGAAAGAGATACATTTAGGTTAATAGGATTTTTAAAATTCCAGTTAGGATTCAATTTGAAAATAAATAGATGAAATTTTTCCACATAAAAATTGGAATTTTCTATATTTATTTTATATATTATCACAATGATCTTTTTTTTTTAACCCTCAAAACCAATTTAATTAAGGATTCTAGAGAAAATTAAACGCTTTCGAATATTTAGAGTATGGATATGTAAATATGTAAAACTACTCAATACATTAGCATCAAGGTTTAATATACTGGTAAACTTATAAAATTATTTAAATTATGCAAATTGAATATGTAGGTCACCAGGAGAGGGTATGTAATGTTGGATCGAATATGTGAATCCCGAGGGACCGAACACTAGGAGTCTGGGGTAATTACATATATACATATATTGGGTATGTAAATAAGATTTGGTCGTGTGTAGAAAAGTCCGAGAAAGGTTTATTGCTGTCACAGATTGATCTGTTGCCTACCATTCTATTCATTTTAAATCTATGGAATTTCTCTGGACAATGTCAATGAAGGGTTCATTAGGGTGTGACTATTGCTTTAACAACTACTGGTTCAGAATATTTCATGGGGGTCAGTGGAAGGATGGTCTAAACCGTTGGTTTTCAACCGCAAAGACCCGGGTTCGATTCCCCGCATTGGACACTTTTTTTTTTAAATTGTAGAACGACATTTGAAAATTATCCCGCATGTGTTTCTTTTAAACAAAAAATCGGAATTTATTTTAATTAGAGAAAACGATTATTTCTAACCTTGTGAAGAGTAATGATAAACGGAAAAATAAAGAATCCAGGAATGGGAATCGAACCCACAGTGTTCCGCTTACCGGGCAGATGCCATGTCCACTAGGCTACCCTCGACATATTTTTCCCCTGGACATATTTAAAACACATGCGGGATAATTTTCAAATGTCGTTCTACAATTGTAAGCCGCATTATATTGTATTATAAATTACTTTTTTATTATCATTAAAAAAATGCCCTAGTGGCCCACGATTCTTGAAAAAATACAACTACACCAGCGAGTGCAAGTAACCAAAAGGTGTTCTGGCACATTTGTAAGTGCAAAGTCGAACTGCTTTTCATATGTGTAGACATGTGGTTCACTTACAGTAAAAACAGTCGCCTACAGCTACCCACCATTATTATCATGGCCTGTACCACGTGTACTAGGGATAAGCCAAAAATATACATATATCTCATGGCAGAGATAACCTATAATTATATAGCTGGTGATAAGCTTTAGTAAAGATAATAATGTATTATCAGTTACATTACAACTTGATATTCAATCAGCCTTTTTAAAATTTGATTTTGAAAAAAATAAAGCCTTTTTTTTTCCTGCTTGTTCAAATCTTGAGTTTTTCAAATCTGAGTTATGTTGGTTTGTCAGATGTTAGTGGTTGCTTGGACTATACTATGTAAATACTACTTCTATACACACATTTTCCATATCTCCGGAAACCTTTTTTTAATTGTTTAATTAATATCCAGGAGATTTAAATCAATTAATATATTAAAATTAGTTTTTCGACCTTTTGGCTAAGAACAAAGAGTGTAATGTGAAAAAAAATAGTACAAATGTAATATTGTACTGGGATAAGGTGCATAAATTAAGAAAAAGGCATCTCCTTATCGTGCAACTGAAAGTTTCTGATTGCTTGTGCCATCTATCGGAATAAATATCAACTATTCTCGTTGATTTTTAATTATTCCAGAATTGGCCAAATACCCATTCAATTAATCAAGAATGGGTAATTGGCTAATTCTGGAATAATTAAAAATCAACGAGAATAGTTGATATTTATTCCGATAGATGGCGTAAGCCATCAGCAACTTTCAGTTGCACGATAAGGAGATGCCTTTTTCTTAAAGAGTGTAATGTAAATCCTTTTTGTGTGTTGATGGAAGGCTAGGTATATAATCAGCTTCTATGTAGAGCATCGTGTTTCAGTGTTAGGCCTGAGAGCTTGACGTTTATCTTCCCTCAATTACCAACGTGACGACAATAACGCCCAATATTTCTACCATCGAGGTCCAATGGCACGCGCCACGATGGAATGCACCATTGTACTTGGCAGGCAGTGTTGGAATGAGATCAACCCCCCCACCTAATTTAGAGACGGTCCCTGAAGTCCTATTCACCACCCCCTCCTCATCCATCTCCTGATTAATAGACCCCCCCCCCCCCTGTCACCCACAGCAAGGCAGTTTTAAAATTCCACGCGCCATACATCCCCGTGGTATTCAAATCTCCCCTACTTTACATATTGGCTCTCTCTGAAGTGGTATTAAGGAATATTTGAAGTGTATTGTGTTGTTAATTGAAACCTTTCTCGATAAAATAAATCCCTGGTGTTCTATTTAAAAAAAAAAAAACAACAACGAGATTTTAAAACATCTAAAACGATATGGATAAAAAATAAAACATGATTTTTTTTTTCAAAATAAAATAAACTTTCCTTTCTGTTATGAAAATTCGAAACTATTTTAGACACGTAAGATTCTTTTTGAAATTAAACAATTTCTACTGCCCTTACTGCAATGGAAAAGATTAATGGGAGGGCCTGGCTCATCAGTGGTGAACCCTCCCAGTGGTTTCGCCAGTTTAATCTAACATACCGCTGTTATATTGCATTTTTTCCCTTTCTGTGATGAAAAAAATTATTGAGAGGGCTTGGCTCATCAGTATTGAAACCTTTCTTCTATTTTTCCAATTTAATCAATCAGACCGTTTTTTAAAGTTCTAGTACTGTATTGTATGATTATAAATATAGCACTGAAGGGTGAAATCTCAGTTTTGGTATTTAAGGAAATTATGGACATAAGCTTCTCTAAGACCGTAGAATTACATACAATATATATTTGGATAAAACAAGCCACTAGCTTTCAAAGCTCTAACCAGCTCTTCATCATGGTACTATATGAGATAAAACACCATATTTCGATAGAAAAATTGCATATTGCCTTACTTCTAGTAACGGAAATCTTTGCAGCGTTTTTTCTATCTCTCTCGCAGTCCAGCGGTGGGCCCCACCAATGAAGACTGTATATATTTCTATATATATGTATATTTATCAATTATCTTTATCTATTTATTCATATTTTTATCATTATATAATCATATTTATTCATATTTATATTTATATTGTATTTAACCTTATATAATCTTATATGGACTTTGAAATAAAGTAGTTTCAATCTCAATCTCTCTCTCTCTTTCTATGGTAGCGGTCATAGACTTTAGATTTGTTTAAATAGAGAAACGGTCGAAAGCTTATTTATATAAGATTGTGATGTTATACTTATCTCCTGACATTTTCCCCTCGTTTAATCTTTAATACACACATAGACAAAACGTAAGGAAGTTGTACCTTTTATCATGTATATTGAGATTCAGATAATAACTCTGAAAGATATTTGTTACACAGTGACTTCTTATATTGAAGAAACACGAGATAACCAAGTGTAATCAAAATTGCCTCTGTCTCCTTCAAAAAAAAAAAAAAAAAGAAAAGACCGGCGACTTCAAAGAATTTTTATTTTCTTAAGTTTTGTCTATGAATGTAAATGTATAAAAATATACCACAAAAGTTGAGGGAGGATTCATGTACCAAAATTGGCACCTCTCCCTTCAAATATGCATACAAACAATGTAATTTTGTTTATCGCTATACAGTAAAAAACGTAGAAATAGGTGATAAAGATAAACCTCAACACCATGGGCCGAAACCAAGTCGACTTTTTGTCTGTATTTTCCAAAACTGGTGTTGCGTTATTTTCTTTATCTTCGTCTTTACGTTCATTAATGGGGTGATGAACAAAAAATTCATCAAGAAAAAAAAAAAGGCATCTTCTTATCGTGCAACTGAAAGTTGCTGATGGCTTGCACCATCTATCGGAATAAATATCAACTATTTCGTTGATTTTTAATTATTCCAGAATTGACCAAATACCCATTCTTGATTAATCAAGAAAAGCTAACCACGTACGCGTTTCGGGCTGTTGGCCCTCGTCAGCGTTGTGCAAGCTGTACTTCAACGACAAAAAAAAAAAAAAAAAACAACTGGTTATTCAGGCATCCTGAAAAATCATGAAACGGGTAATTAAGGACAGAATTCGCGTTCTCACGCCAACAGCCCGAAACGCGTACGTGGTTAGCTTTTCTTGATTAATCAAGAATGGGTATTTGGCCAATTATGGAATAATAAAAAAAATCAACGAATAGTTGATATTTATTCCGATAGATGGCGCAAGCCATCAGCAACTTTCAGTTTCACGATAAGGAGATGCCTTCTTTTTTTCCCCCTAATTTATACACCTTATACCAGTAAAATATCACATTTGTACTACATATATATATATTTTAAAAAATCATTGTTTTAATGCAGATATAAAGATAGATAGGTGCCTTTGTCAATTTATATAATCTCATACGAGTGGGTAACACCCTCGATTCCCGACAGCCATGAACCGGGATTGAATCCCGCGTTAACATTTTGTTTTAATATGTAAATAACCTTCACACATTATTCACTGTTGCAAATATCATA
Organism: Cordylochernes scorpioides; assembly: GCA_030710605.1. Classification (NCBI taxonomy): domain Eukaryota; kingdom Metazoa; phylum Arthropoda; class Arachnida; order Pseudoscorpiones; family Chernetidae; genus Cordylochernes; species Cordylochernes scorpioides. The sequence continues at coordinate 59,516,975 of CP092884.1, forward strand.
AACTAGGTTATTCTTTTTGAGCGGTACCTAATAAAGTGATTTTGGAACAATTTTGGAACAAGATATAAACTCATGTATTGTTAATATTTTATCGTTTTAGCTCCAATTCCTATTAGAACTTCTCAGAACGGGGATCTTTAGCAGCGTGGCTGTGAGGAATCTTTAGAAGGAAGGATTCTCAAATAATTGGACGGATCTCGGGGGAGCTGGTCCCCGTGGGGGGAGGGGGATTGGCTGGGACTCCAATCTTGGCCAGTCCTAATTAAATTGAAGTAGACCTCGCTACCACCTGCCCAGCACTTCCTTCCTGCGGTCTTCCTCCTCCGCCAGATACAACAGGTATATGCAAATATGACCTGTGTAAATACGGAGTATACAGTTGTAGAGAGTCTATTTATTGCTTTATATATATGGAAGTATACAAGGTACTGATACACACTGCCTTGTGTATAATACATCTTAATACGGATAAATGAAAGAATTAAAATAGACATATGCAAATATGACCTGTGTAAATACGGAGTATACAGTTGTAGAGAGGCTATTTATTGCTTTATATATATGGAAGTATACAAGGTACTGATACACACTGCCTTGTGTATAATACATCTTAATACGGATAAATGAAAGAATTAAAATAGACATATGCAAATATGACCTGTGTAAATACGGAGTATACAGTTATAGAGAGATACTGGAGAATCTATTTCATTTGTATGAAAGTGTAGAAAAGTAATAATACACACTGCCTTGTGGATAATACAGAAAAAATGAAAGAATTAAAACAGACATATGTAAATATGACCTATGTAAATACGGAGAAAAGTTGGAAGATACTGGAGAATCTATTTATAGTATATAATATCAAAGTCTACAAAGGTAAAAATACACACGCGTATATTACAAATGAATAAAATAATAAAAATACATATGCAAATAAATTTTCGAATAAACCAACTTTCTTCTGATTTTACCTGTATGGAAAAAAAATATTTGAGAGACTGGCTTTTCATTGCGGTAAGGTAGATTAAACTGACGAAACCGCAGAGAGGGTTCACCACTGATGAGTCATGCACTCCCAATATATTTCCATCTCATTAAGGAAATTGCTTTTATTTGAGGAAGTTAAAAAAAAAAGTCGCTTTAAAAAGTTTCCATTTATATATATAAATAGCCAGGATGGAACCATGTAAAATATGACCACCCACAAAAATAAACAAGATATGTAAATATGAAAAAATAAGAAAAAAGAAAAATGGGCGTAGTATATATAAAAACAAAATTGGCATATCCTTGTTCACATGAGAATGTTTAGATGGCGTTCCACAACACTGCTCATGTCAGGATATGCAATTTGGCTTTATACATACGCCCATTTTGTTTATTTTGATCATCAAAGATACAATAGTAGGAAGTATTACGTCAAACTTGGACATTCCTTAGTTTTGTACTTGCAAGGTTTCCTAGGATTTAAAATAATTGGAGCGGCTTTTATAAAATAAAATACCTATTTAAACTGGCGAAACCGCTGGGAGTGTTCACCACTGATGTGTCAGGCCCTCCCATTAATTTTTTTATTGCAGTAAGGGCAGTAGATAATTAGATAATTGTTTAATTTTTAAAAGAATCATACGCGTCTAAAATAGTTTCGAATTCTCACTACAGATGGCGCGCTAATGTATCATAAAATACCTATTTACATATTTCATTAATTACCACAGGATGATTTGACCAATACCAAAAGGATTCTATATACAGTTACGAGCGTCATTCTTCATCTCCTAATCTCCTAATCAATCAACTCTGTCACGGTTTGCTTTTTTTTTTGGAATGGCGCCCTCCTATTGGTCGGCTACGATCACGCCACCTTTGCCCCCCCCCCCCCCCACCCCCCCATCATGCCCCCCCCCACTCGCATTTTCGTTTTTGTAACTATTGTGTTGGAGCGGGTCGCTCCTTAAATAAATGCATATATTAGTTAATAACCAAATGGAATCCTCTCTTTCTTTTTCCCAGTAAGAGACGCCTACGGAAGCCAACAGTACATAGACAGATAAAGCACATAGGCTATAGTTATTAACTAATATATGCATTTATTTAAGGCGCCAATTTATAATTGTAACAAATAGTATTTGAATCAAAACATTCAATCGGGTAAAACACGGGCGTTGCCCGGGTCATTCGGCTAGTAAAGTATAATTAGAACGTCTAATCGAGCCATCTACATTCATAAATATAAACTATTTTAGCAATAATGTTTTTTTTTCAAGATAACAATTTCCTACTGCACTTACTGAAGTGATTAAAATGACGAAACAGCTGGCAGTGGTCACTACTGATGAGCCAGGCCCTCCCAATATTTTATCCTTATAATAAAGGTAGTAGAAAAACTGTCGTTTTGAAAAAAAAAAAAAAAGAAACATGTGTCCTAAAATATTTTATATTTATAAAAGCTTCTAAGTAAAAATAATTACATAAATTTTCGAACAAGTTCTTTATCAACTTTAGGTACATAGAGTTGGCTTTTCCTAGCCTTATTCATCGGTAAATATGCATGTTTGTGCATTATGTATATAAGTGCTTACCATTTTTATATAACATAGAGGTAGTTATTAATAAATTAACACAAAGCAATAACGCGCCATCTATATATATAAAATAAAAGGACCTAAAAGCGCGAATGTTTCTTTTATACATAAAACGAACTTCTACTGTCCTTACTGCGATGAAAACTGTCTTTATAGTTTGCTGAAGAGCATTGCTCGAAGCAAATATTTGAATGTAATTCTACTGTCCTATAAGCTTATGTCCATAGTTTACTTGAAAACCATTTTTAAGATTCCATCCTTCAGTGTAGCATATAAAAGCAGAATGATCCAATACAGTATTAGAGCTCCGAGAAGCGGTCTGGTGGATTAAATTGGCGAAACTGTTGGGAGGGTTCACCACTGATGAGCCAAGCCCTCCCAATATATTTTTTTCATCGCAGTAAGGACAGTAGAAGTTCGTTTTATGTATAAAAGAAACATTCGCGCTTTTAGGTCCTTTTATTTTATAGAGGTAGTTATGTTCTAGTATTCAGATCATATGTCAAGACCTATATGTAAATAGTCGCAGAAATTATCATGACCCAGGTTCGAATCCGTAGGAAAGCAACTTTTTAAATTCATTTACTTCAAAAATAAATCTCTTGTACTTCTTTTACATGACATTTCAGGTTTCTTTGAACAATTCATCTTCCACGGCTTTCTACAGGAAGTTCAGTCTACATTAATGCTACCGTGATTGTCTGGGTAGTAATAGAGATGGTCTAGAGAAGATATCTTTGGTTGGAAAACGAGACAAATGCTTATATATATGTAAACTCATTGACAAAACTTAAGGAAGTGGAAGTCTTTGATGTCGCCGGTCTTTTTTTGGATACAGAAGCAATTTTGTTCACACTTGGTTATCTCGTGTGTCTTCAATGAAGGCCTCTGTGTATCAAATATCTTCCAGAGTTTCAATCCCGATATAGATGCTAAAAGGTACAACTTCTTTACGTTTTGTCAATGAGAATATATGACATATATACATATCAGAATTTTAAAGAAGAGAATCATTTCAATTTGAATGTAGCCAATTAACGACAAGGAATACAGTCATGGACAATACCTAAGGAAGTGAGAAGTCTTTGATGTCGTCAGTCTTCTTCTCTTTTTTTTTTTTTTTAAGGAAACCGAAGCAATTTTGTTCATACTTGGTTATATGTCGTATGTCTTCAATAAAGTTCACTGTAATATCTTTCAGAGTTATTGTCTGAATCCCGATATACATGCTGAAATGTACAACTTACTTAAGTTTTGTCCATGAGTGTATATGACATATATACATATCAGTATTTTTAAAGAAAATCGAATCCATTCCAATTTGAATGTAGGCGATTAAACACAAGGCTTTAAAATTTTTTTAAAATTTCGTTTAAAACTATATAAAGGAATAGAAAATATAAATAGCTAGGCTGGAGTGAATTGTTTATTTGGGGGTGGGAGGGGCAAAATAAAAGCGATACTTCGATATCCCGGACGTCATTCTTTTTCAATCAATAGTTCACAAATATAATAGAAACGGGCTGTCGTATAGGTTGTCGCAACAATGTCACCACAGGAAGGTCAAGTATGGGACAACGATGATGTATAAGGAAATACCCAGCGGGTGGTTATAGTAGCGGAGGTGATAGATGGCAATAGACCATCAAAAAGGTAATCTCAAGGTTCCAATTGATGAGGAGGACACTTGAAGGCATTGTCTAGCTGCTGTCATTACCTGTAGCCATTTAGACACACGCATGGGGGTTCAATGTCCAGTTGGGTGTTAAACCTGCCACCGGTCTGTGGTTCGAAACTTGTGGCGGAAAACTCCTTCTAGATTTGTCTCAATAAAAACAAAGTCTTATCAAAAATATTAATATTAATAATGATATTTGGTGTGATAAATATTTAAGATTATATAAAAGAGCGTACCTGGATCTGTGAAGAGAAAAAAAAATTCTTCATTCAGGTACGCCCTTTTATATAATCTTAATTGATAGATCGCCTTTTGACTCAAAACATATTTTTACGTTATTGCCCTTTTTAAAGAATAACAAGATTCAGAACGAAACACTATAAAGAAATGACAATACATACAGATGGTACAAGAACCTATAGGACAATTGTCCTGGTATGGAACTAACACCTACCCACATATTCTCATGTCCAGAAATAGCCGTAGCCTTGAAGAAAATTGACATGGACCCAGAGCAGCAGCTTTACACACCCAAGATAGAGAACGACTGCTATGATAGAGATGTACGTAGACATCTAAGGCTTTTCATTGGACACGACAACAACAACAATACAGTATACACACCCAAGATAGAGAACGACTGCTGTTATATAAATGTACGGAGACATCTGAGGTTCTTCATTGGACACGACAACAACAACAATACAGTATACACACCCAAGATAGAGAACGACTGCTGTGATAGAGATGTAGGGAGACATCTGAGGCTCTTGATTGGACACGACAACAACAACAAAGGATTTATATTGTGTAGACATGTTGTATATTTACAGTAAAAGTGATCAGTCGCTAACTACCCACCATGATTATCATGGCCACGTGTACTAACGATATCTACTACCGTTCCTAGAGTTAAGATCGTATTTTGATAATCTATATAAATGAATAAAACACATATTAATATAAAAACTCGCCACATCTCTATATCAAAATTGGGACTACGCATTGGAGGATTAAACTGGCGAAACCGCTGGGTGAGTTTACCACCGATGAGCAAGGCCCCTCCCCCTCCCTCAATAAATTTTTCATTGCAGTTAGGTCAGCAAAAGTTGTTGTTGTTGCTTATTCCTCAAGTCGATTAAACGATCTCCATTAGGTTCCATTGTCTCAGTTTTTCTATTATAGTCCTGGGGTTTTCCCAGAGGTCTTTTTTAAAGGATTTGATACAATTCAATAGTTGTTCAGGACTGGCTGGTTGGGAATCGCATTTGAGGCATTTCGGAAATGTTTTGATTTTTCCATTAAATTTGAGCATTCTAAGATGTCATGTTCGTAATCTTGAAATCGCCGTTTGTTCTTACCTAGTAAAGGTGTGGAAATAAGATTTGTTAGGAATGGGGGTGTATCAGGGGTGGTTTAGGCTGGATTTCCAGAGAGAGGTTTGTTTGTGGATGGAAGAAATTACAGAATAGGTGAGTTGGGAGTTTTCAGGCTGGCCCTTACAGCCTTCTTTAGCCAACTGGTTAGCAGTTCTTTGCAGTCAGATCAGCAGAAAGTTGTTTTTTTATTTATATTAGAATTCTCAGCCATTTTTATTTATCTTCAAATTTCTGGTGTTGCACTGTTGATTCTGAACTCCTTAAAAACCCAACAGCGATACCAAAGAAACAGAGATAGACTGAAGGGTTCGGTGTGGTGTTTGATATTTTATATTTCTATATGTACACAAGATTTAATCAAATATATTTGAAGAGCGGGTGTGGAGTGTAGGACAAATATTTGACGTGGTACGCCATCAGCGTGTGCCACTCATACATAATTATATTTTAAACTTGTTGGAAAATAAAGTATATAATATATATTCTGTTTAACTATTTTAGAGAGGTAACAACTCGGCCTTTGCCGGTCCCAAGCCCGGATGAAAAAGGAGAAGGGGGAGCAGTAACAAGCTCGCTAAAAAACCTGGGCTCAGCTGGCCCGGCTGATAGTACCCTGTGAGGGTTCCTGATCCAGGGATACAGGATGAGCAGTGTTTGTACTCCATGTTAGGAGTGGTTGTACATAGTGCCTGTTCCTCATGTCAGAGGCGGCCATTTCTTTTGGAGCTAAGTCGGCCTGCCACTGAGTAGTGCTCCCAGTCTTAATGACAAAGACAGATGTATTCTACTTCACTCAGTCATGATGGTTGTCAAATCCTATGCTTTACAAGCTTGACACCCTTATATAATTGAGTGGAGATAAGAAAGAAAAAGAAGGGAGGAAACAATTTTTTAAAAAACTTATCTTTACTATGATACAGTTAGTGACTGCTGTCTATACATGCATATACAAGGTATCAGACCCCCGTTTGGTTACTTGCGGTCACTGATGGAGTTAAACTTTTATAGAAATCTGTATTCACTGAAGCCATTCGTGAAAAAAAGTTCCCAAAGCGGGATTCGATCCAAAATTGGAATAGTCAAAAATCGATATTTTATACCACTCTCTATCAACACCCCTTTTTTACAACACTTATAACATATAGACAAGTTATATACTGGCTTGCATAGAGTTTGCATAGAGCTAATGGTGCACGCGGGGGCAACATATTATTATAAACAAGTTTTATAGAATAATACTATATATATAGTGATATTATAAAACTGTACATTTTTTCACGTTTTTTAATTTTGTATTTTTTTTCACTGATATTTGAATATAAAATTAAAAGGTCCTTTTGTTATCATCCTTACATGGGAAGTATTAAAAAAAAAAAAAACGATAATAAACAACAATGTAATTTGCATCTTCCTTATTATAAAACAATAAACTCAACATTGTAAAAACATATTTTAAAATTTATAATAAAGCGTTAAAATATTATATCTATTCTTGTATAAGTAAGTATTAAAACAATTTAGCGTTTTATTTTTCAGTAATGAATCCTCTCAGCGGTTTCGGCAGTTTATTCGACAATACCGCTTTGTTAATATATTGTGCTGTTGTGAATTTATCGCCGGTAATTGGGAAAATATTTTTGGTTAAGGTGGAGATGGTTTCTTGTCCATGGAGCAGATCGGTCCGTGCACCCTGATCACAATACCAGCCAACTGAGGTGCCGTATGGATGTCCTCTTCTGGATTGATGTCTGCCATATTGTTGCATCAATGCGCCCTACATTTATTCAAAATATTCTATAATATTTATTATTTATTTAAAACAGATTATATACTATAGTATCATTTCTTTTTATAGTTTCATTCCTTTTGTAATATTGTTATTTTACATATATCTTGATTGGTTATTGGAGAGAGAGAGAGGACCTAGAGGAAGACTGCGGATCACGACCTACGAGGAAGAATAAATAAACACAATAACTTTAAAAGGTAATTTACTTTTTTTAAAATTTTCTTTATTTGCTTTAAGTATGGAAACCCGCTCGGTGTATAACACCAAGAAGGAGGAAACCAAGGTCGATGAACCTGAAAAGGTGCAACTTGGTGCAACAATATAGAGGGCTGCAAGGATGGCCAGGTATATATGGTCCGGAGTGAGTTGTGTGTTTTGACAGTTATGGCCACATTCCATGGAGCAACTTGGTTGAGGTATTGAAGGTAATTGTGATCAAGAGTTCTATAAAGACAATATAAATATAGACAATAGAAATATTGTACTTCCACAACTTCCCGTGTCCATCGTCAAATATGCAAATAACTTCTATTCCTCAATATATGGTATAAAGTTTCAACGGTGCAAATTCTACAGGTACTGCTTGCATGCAAATTCCCCAATTTCACTTCCAATTTGACGCCTAAAAGGTAATTTTCACAAGGAACAAAGATCGTTATCAAATCTGAATACAATTTTTATATTTCTCTCTCTCACACTTACTTAGATTCAATTATTGTCCAGGTTGAGAGATTCCTTTGTTTTAATGGAAGCAATTTCAGAAGACATTCACAGTGCCATCTATCGACAAGATATCAAAACATCTCACTCAGTGTGTCACATAAGTTACGACGTACTGATGTTTTCAAAATTCGAAACTATTTTAAACGCGTAAGATTATTTTTGAAATTAAACAATATCTCTACTGCCCTTACTGCAATGGAAAAATTAAAGGGAGGGCCTGGCTCATCAGTGGTGAACCCTCCCAGCGGTTTCGCCAGTTTAATCTACCATACTGCTGTTATATTGCATTTTTGGAACTTCCTTTTATAGTGATACTGATTCTAGACTCTTGGAATGGGTATTTTAGAAGAACTATGGACATAAGCTTTGAGGACAGTAGAATTACATACAATTATATATATATAATATGCTTCGAGCAATCGCTCTTCTGCAAATATTGAATTGTGTCTTTTATTAGTTGTACTGTTGATTAATCAGCTATTGCTTTAATGATAATCATGATATCTTATAAGCTCAATTTTGTTCTTTTTGTGTAATTAAACTGAAATGGAAGATTGAAAAAACTTTTCAAGAAGTTTTATAGCACATAAATTGAATTAAATGTATTTTTTTGAAGAGAAAAGGGTAAATTTTCCTAAAAGTTTAGGTATATAAAACATTAATACATATTTACATATAAGCAATGTAAACTATTTTAGATGCGTATGAATTTATCAAAAATAAACCATTTTATACTTTCCTTAATGCAATGATAAAAATAATGGGAATGCCTGGCTCATCAGTGGTGAACCCTCCCAGTGGTTTTGCCAGTTTAATGGTAGATAAAACTGGCGAAACCGCTGGGAGGGTTCATCACTGATGAGCCAGGCACTCCCATTATTTTATCATTGCAGTAAGGACAGTAGAAATTTGATTTTTATACTAAAAAGGATCATATACGTGTCTAAAATGGTTTACATTTCTTATAACGTGTAATTGTTTACATTCCCACGTGATTCGAGCTGATGCATGTAGATTGTAAAAACAATTAAGCGCTTCCCACGTTGGGCGTTTTTTTCGCTCCAGGAATCCAGGTTACCTCAAGAGAGAAAATTAAGCGCCCATGGACACTGTGTACGAGTATATAAGAATAATGAACGGTCTAGAAAATCGAAAAAAAAAAAGACATTTCTATATTTCAAAAAAGAGAAAAAAAGGAAAATTTTTACGATATCATTGTGATAAAATTGATTTAAAAAATCTCCAACTAGTAAAAAAAAAAGAAAGTTGCTTATGGCTTCTATCAAAATAAATGCCAACTAATCATTGAATATTTATATATTCCTGAATATTGTGGACAGATTATTTTGATAAATCAAGAAAAAACACCACGTACACATTTCGTATTGTGGGTTCGATTCCCATCCCTGGGCACTTTTATTTTTCCGTTCATCATTACTCTTCATAATTCACCCTTTCATACCTCATCCAAAAAGGTTAGAAATAGTCAATATTTCACCTTGAAATACATTTTGATTTTTCATTGGAAAGAAACTCATGCGGTGTAACTTCAAGTGTTGTTTTACATTTCGTATTGTTTGTCATCTTCAGTGTAGTGCAGGCTGTATCTCAATGTGTAGAAGGGTTCACAGTACCCGAAAGCTTGAGAGAAAATATAATAGGAGGCTTATCCTCGGAGACTGCGTTTTATTGTAAAGTAATATTGAAAAAATGACTGGTTATCGAGTTTTTTAGAAAATTTATACCGATAGATGGCGCAAACCATCAGCAACTGTTATCTTTTTTTTTTTTTGGTAAAGAGATGCTTTTTAAAACATGTCTATAATCTGAAAGGTAAGACTCTTACAGAAAATATTTACTTTAACAACTAGACTGGAAACTCTGCTACAAAGAGCTTTAACTACAAAACAAAATGTCACGGATAACATATCACAACGTTTATATTTTTTTACTTCTTTAAATATAACACAATAAAGAAGAGATATTTTAAATAAATTAATCTTTCATTACTTACTCTCTTCTTACTCTCTATAGATAAGTGGCTTCTACTTTATACATCAGTGAAATATTAAAAAATGTTCTTTTTTTATTCAAAAGTTTTAACAGTTTGATATATTTTAAGTGTATTCGTGAACAAAGCGTTTTTTTATGACAACCTCACTTTTCCTTTTTTTTATAGGGAAGAATAATACAGTTAAACCGTTTAGTTGGTATGTATTCCGATAGATGGCACTATACTATCATTCAATTGTAAAATCAGGTATTATTTCATTATGTCAGACCACACTGATCTCTCTTATTTTTAAAACTCTTTCAAGTTTATAATAACACATCCAAGATAAATACAGTTAAACCTGTCGATAGCGACCCTCTAAATAGCGCCTTCCTCTCTATAGCGCCCGATTAAAATTAAAAACATTAAAATGTAAACATTCTACATTAAAAGTGACCTGTCTATAGCACTCTCTCTCTATAGCACTCTTTAAATCTCCCTTTCTATAGCACTTTTTAAACAATTCACATGTGTGTTTTTCTATATAAAGTTAAACCTGTCTATAGCGTCCCCTCTAAATAGCGCCGCCCTGTCTATAGCCCCCGATTTTAAATACGTAGTACGATGCGATTTACATTAAAAGTGTCCTGTCTATAGTACCCCCTCTCTATAGCGCCCTATTTTGGCTAGTCCCAAGAGGGGGCGCTATAGACAGGTTTAACTATATTTTGAGTTTATTTACAAAAGAAGTTAATAGATATACAGTATATATATACAATATACATATATATAAACACAGTAACATATGTATACATACATATACAGTATACATATGCAGTATATGCTGAAAATGTCTTAAATGAGACTAAATCCTTTTATTTTCCACATTTAGAAGTTTCTAGTTTTAAAATACTACACACACTCCAGTAACAGATATCTTGAAGTGTGATCATTAAATAAACTTGATTTGCTTGCACATGCATTGATAATTGGTTTTCACGAATGAAATTTTGCATAGGTGCTAAAGGTAAATACTTTGAGAAACTCTGAAAATTTAAAAGTTGCAGCATTAATAAAAAATATATATATATTTCTCTGTCATTATTCTATCTGATACATGTTTACCCAAATCTACTTCATTCACATTGTCTTGTAAATATTTTGATTCATATATGATTTGTTGTCTGTAAATTTGGAGACAAATGATCTCTCTCATAACTTTGTTGTAGATAATATGTAAATAAGGTAGCTATGTAACTCGGGTACTACTGGGTGCAAGTGTTCCTTGGGGGACATAGCGCTTTGATGTTGAGATAATTTGTTTTAAATATGGGTCTTTCGAGCAATTGTCCCTCGTCAGCATAGTGGAAGTCAACGACCTGATACTAGCGGTCATTTTATAATTGCCTTTTAAGGAACAGATCAAATATAGAGAGCCTGTATTTACATACCCGATAGAATCATCAACGTAATGCATCTATGAGAACTCCATATAAATTTGTATATGTCTTAGATAATTCTATGGAACCTACCTGTTGTCCAGTCCTTACACATTCTCCAGCTAGGTTTGTAGAATTCCAGTCGCTTGGGTCGGTACATTCTCTGAAACAAACGGATTTGCATATAGAAGGCGAATGATTTTGCATATTGTTTCGTAAAAAGCAATTAAAATGATTATTTTTCTGCCAATTTCACTATAAAAAGGCTTTTTAATTATAAACTTTCTGGTGTAAAAAAAAGGTAAATAAAACCACGAGATGTAATATAATAGTGTAGACATTTTTCTCTATAAAGTTCAATTAGGTAGAAATTATTGGAGACTTTCAGTTATTGAGAGCGTGGAATATGCTTATAATAAATGTGCTTATGATATTTAGATAAAGAATTATCGATAACAGTTTCAACTATTGAAAAGTTAAGCACTTTTTTATTTACGAGAGAAATGTATACCTGCGTCTGGTAGCGGGAGAGATTGACGGCTACAAAACATGGTATGTGTATTTGCATATGTTACATATCGGATCTATGCAAATATTGGTGTCAAATTAGAAATAGATATTTTAAAAACTACTTTAGGATATATTTGCACAATGCATACTAATAGAATATGTAAAAATCAAGTTGCATATATCATTGTTTACATAATAAAATCGTTTTAAAGGAATCATAAGTATTTTGTCTTTTGTAGAGAGAATTTTGTATTAATCAATTTCAACTCTTGGCGTCAAATTGTCTGAAACAGTCAATTTTTAAAATAAATTGGGTGATAAAGGTAAGAGAAGGTCATAAAGATGAAATTTTCATCAAATTCCTTGATTTTCTACTTTTGACTCCATTCAAGGTTTAAGAGATAGGTTGAGTTGTCAAGTGCAGGGTCGACAATGGTACCAATCTCTTGACAACAATTTATTTAAGGTAAGAACAAACTATAAATGATAAACAGAAGATCAGCAATGAGGGAAGTGTACAGAGTATCGCAAAATATAAACATAAAAAATAATACTCTGCTAATAAAATAATAAATACTTTGTTACAATATACAAAACATTGTAGATAGGTTAACTACAATTTACACTAGGAGAATTCTAATTTTTATCTAAAACTTATATAAAAAATGAACTTTCATAAATATTCTAAACTTTCTTCATTTGTTTGAATAAATATTATCATGGTACTGTCTTTTATCTCTTTTTCTAATAATTTTTTTTTCTCATCATTCCTTTTTTTTTCTTCTATTTCTTCAATATGTTCCACATATACGACACGTAACTGCCGAAGCTTTTGCGGTGAACCTTCTTATAACCTTTAATCAAAAATCTTTTTGAAATTTCTATTATTTATATTGAATACTAGACGGGTGACCCGGGCTTCGCCCCGGGATTGACCCGTGTGCATATCTACCCGAGTGATATATATTTAGATAAGATTTTTTTATAATTGTTTGTTATTAGCATTATCTATTTGTTTGCATCAGCATAATTTAATCTAATCTTTGATAGAGGGCGCTGTTCGTGAGCTAAGTAGAATTATTTGAATATATAGTTTTAATAATTGATTTATATATTTTTTAAAATATCCTATCGTCTTCCCCGTATTTTTTTACCTATGTATGGAAATTTTGGTTTGAATTAGTGAACTACTGCGAATTTGCATACCGGACATACAAACAAACAAACATACATACATACATACATACATACATACATACATACAAACATTGATTTTTATACAGGGTGATCCAAAAGTCCCGCACAACTTTAAAAATTAATAACTCCGCGAATATTTGCGCTAGAGCAATGCGGTAAACACCATTGTGTTCAGAATGCAATGGGATTTTTTATGGCAAATATTGAAAATTTAGAAATTGATTTTAGTTACAATTTCATTCCCTAGATGGCGCTGTACCAGAATCAGAAATTCAGCGGCCAAATTGTTTGATTAATTGAAAAATATAACTGATCGACATGTATTTTTCCTTTTTGTATACCAGGAAAGAATCCTAATAATATCAAATCGTTAATTAATAAAGCACCATTTCGCCAAAAGTTTGAAGAAATGGTTAACGATTTTTAAATACAATCTGAGATATGTAAAATAGGTATATGCAAATTAAAACATGTAGCAAAAAATATTTATATTTTTGATAGAGTTTTGTCAAATATATTGAATGTTTGAAAAACATAGCTGAATTCAATACACGATTTTGTGAAATGTTAATATAGTACCAAAAATTATGATGGTACTACTAATAGGATTTCTTGCTATAAGGAATGTGTAATTTCTTGAATAATTGGCGACACTCGACTATTTAACTGGAAATTTGTCATGATCCAACAAATGAAATATAGATGGGAGTGACAAAATACATTTGTCGTACTTTATTCCAAATATCCTATGGGCTTGTCAAATGTTATCATTGTTTATTATACTGTACACGATTTTTAAAAATGTATCCCCTCAAATAAATATAATTTTTAAATCAACCTTTTGCGTTGAAAAACGTGGTAGTAAAATCATTTTGTATTATTATTTTTTGCCCAAAATTTCTAAAGGTGGGGGGTTACAGAGAATATTCCTTATGCTATTTCTTTTAATGAGCGAAAAGCGATAAATTAAACATAAGGGGTAAAATTGTGTGTACAGTGTTATTCGAGAAGTTATAACACTTTGGTCTGCACGACATAATATAAGATGTGAGCAAATGACAAACAAAAATTACTGTTCACAAATAAAAAAGAGACAAGATATGAGGACAGAATTTATTTACCCATAACCCAACACAAAGAGCTTCAAAATATTGGTAGATAATATAATACATGGCAGCTTATATAACACATGAGGTAACTTGTCTCTTGGAGGCCTTGTTTCTTGTATTAGATCACAATCCTTGCTCAATGTGGCGCCCTTCATTCTCAAACACCGCCTGCAGACGATAGATGACAGATTGGACAGCATTAAATAACATATCTGTTGAAATTGATGAAACGTGCCGTCTGATAGAAGCCTTCAACATGACCAATGTGGTAGGCCGGCATCGATAAACACGCGACTTAATGTACCCCCATAGCCAAAAATCGCAAGGCGTCAAGTCTGGTGATCTTGAAGGCCACTGGTGTATAAAGTGGCGACTTATCACACGATCTTCACCGAACGTATCCTTCAGCAATTGTTTGGCACCGCGGGAGATATGAGGAGGTCCTCCATCTTGCATGAATGTTATTTCGCTCAGTGCTTGTCTGTCCTGCAATTTGGGGATAACCTTTTCTCTCAAAAGTTGAACATAACGTTCACCAGTTACAGAAACGGTTTTAAAAGTTCTTCCATTTATTTCTTCAAAGAAAAATGGCCCAATAATAAAAGAAGAAGTGAACCCACACCAAACTGTAACTCTGGGCTGATGAAGTGGCATTTCTGTAAAAATCCTAGGGTTTTCTGTTGCCCAAATGCGGCTGTTTTGAGTGTTGACTTCTCCATTTAGAGAAAAGTGAGCTTCATCTGTCCACAGAACATTCGACGGTCAGTTTTCATCAATATCAATTTGCCGGAAAACCCATGCAGCAAATTCTTGACGCTTCTCAAAATCGCCGACTTTTAGCTCGTGAAATCTTTGAATTTTGTACGGGTATTTTTTAAGAAAAATTCTTAGAGCTCTCCAAACTGTTCCATACGAAATCCCCGTTTGTCGAGAAACTTGTCGAGCACTTACTTCTCCATACGTGGATAACGTTTCAATAGCTTCAACATTCTGCGAAACCGTAACAGCCACTGACTTGCGTGTCGATGGTCTTCCACTCCGAGGTTTTGCTTCCAGAGATCCAGTCTTCTCAAAATTTTTTATCATTCTCCTTAGAGAGTAGCAACTCATGGGTCCTTTACCTCTTCGAATACCTTTAAAGTTACGAAACGCTCGTAAAGCTTCAGTGGAAGATTCTGAATTGCAATAATAAAATTTCACCAAGAGTACTTTATCCTGTAGTGACGGCATCCCAGAGTAAAATAAATGATCAGGGATAGTTGAATTTTTCAAATGAATTAAAATAAAAATAATCGATATATGGCTTCTGAAGCCAACTGTGCGGACGTGTTTGGCATCGCTTGTCTCGTACCGCGAATGGGATTTAATTCTGCATATCACAATATACTGTAGTATTAAAAGTAACTCCTAAAGTTTACCAAATTTTAAGAAAAATGGGTAATGAGATATACACCGATTTTGAGCGATGTTCTACACAAGACAGAATATTTGTAAGACAATGCCAAAATTGTTTTGAATTTAATCCGAACCATAAAACAAAAGACTGCCAAAACATTAAAATATGTAAAATATGCGGTGTACAGGGTAGCCACAACTGTATTGAAGCGCCAAATTGTCCCATTTGCTATAAGCACCCTAAATTTAAAAACCTTTCTACAAACCATAAATCAAATTCAAGTGAATGCCCGATTTACAAATCACAAATAGACAAAATTATCCAAAGGACACAATATTCACAAATATACGAGGGAAATGATGTAGCAAATACAATTTAAAGCTTAATCTTAAATAGATTAATATCCTATATGATTATTTATTTATTTATGCTTATGAGGTGATACAGCAACGTATTTACAATTAGAGAGGAGACAAAATGAATCATGAGTGCATAATGTAGCTGCTGTATTGTCCGTGAGGTCAAGAGACGTACGGACCTCTATGGTGTTGATCTCTTGGCGGAACGACTTGGAAGTCGGACTCGGGCCCCCCCACCTATATGATTGAAAATGTGAGATGTATTCAACAAAATGTAAGAAAAAGTTTTACTGCGATAAGTAAACTACAGGCCAACACTAGAGATGACCCACCTGACAAGGACGAGTGGGTAACACCCTCGTTTCCAGACAGTCATGAACCGGGATCGAATCCCGCGTTAACATTTTGTTTGATATGTGAATATCCTTCACCTGACATTCTTTTGATTCAAGAACCATATGTTTTACATGAAAATGTTATTTATGATATGGACTCTCAAATTATATGTTCGAATAAAACTGGGGAAAAATATACGGCAACTATAATTTTAAATAAAAATATAAAGTTCAGCAAAGAGGAAAATTTCACAAATTCTTTTTGTACAACAATATCTATTTCTACAGTTAAAGCAAAATTGATTATTTCTAATTTCTACATTCATCCGAATACATTTAACCCTGTTCATCAAACATTCATTAGAGATCTGCTCAAAACGTATATAAATCAACCTGTAATCCTTTGCGGTGATTTTAATTCAAGACCTACTATATGGTTTGTTATAAACTCTAATGGATATAGATTACAACCTATTATAGACGAATGTAACCTCTTTATACATAACCTGAAAAAAACACCCACCTGCCGCGGAGAGTAAGTATAATTGATCTCACAATCTCGAATAAACACTCACTAAGTTTAATAAACAACTGGCATACCTCTGATTTGACTAATATTTCCGACCATGTTGCTGTTAAATTTGATATCAGGTTAAAGAATGGTCATTTATTCAATAATCAAATTTCCACTTAAAAAAAAAATGCGAATTGGGCAATTTTTTCTAATAACATATCATTACAAGATACAAAAAACTGGGAATTGATATAAGCAGAGTGAAAGATGAGGAAGACATTGATGGGATAGTGAACGCACTCATGAATTTATTGAGAGAAGCAGCATATAAATCTTCGAAGGTTAAATCCCCCATTAATAAACATGTTTCCAGAATTGACTGGTGGACTAATGAACTGGAAATAATGAAAAATCATTTTCATTATATTAGAAACTAGTATTATCGTCATAAAACAATCAGTTACAATACATTTAAGTTGGCAAGAAACAAATACACAAATGCAATAAGAAAAGCTAAAAGAACTAACTGGCGAAACGTTATTGAAGAAAATTACACAGATAATCCATTTGGTAATGCTTATAAGTTCTTCAATAAATTAAGATCCTCAAATGTAAAGAATGGAATTCCCATAATTGACAATTCACCAGAATATCTAAAAGAGCAAACAATGACCATATTAATGGACGATTTAATTCCTGAAGACGATCCTAATTTGGACAATTTTCAACAACAAATAATTAGAAATTTTAAGCCAGGAATGAATAATCCAAGCATAATTATTATTGAAGTAGAAGAAATAATGAATATCATTTCTAATTCTGATGTTTAAAAAGCTCCAGGTTTAGACAACATAAGTAACAATATTGTAGCGTAGAAATCACGCCTTGAAATATCCTAAGATATAAAATAATTTATTGATGACGTCACAACGACGAGTCGACAATTATTAACAAGTCAGCAAAACTATCTACAGCTAGGGAATCTTAAGCAAGCAAGCAAAGAAATATTTTAAAGATGATTTCACAAATACAGAGTAATATATTTTTTTATAATCTGTTGAGTATTTTCATTGAATTATATTAAATTAAATAATAAAATATTTCTTCGCCACAATATGATCAAATGTGCTTACCCAAAAATTAAGCATATGTTATGCAAACTATTTAATAAATGCATTCAAAAAGGGGTATTATCCGGAGAAATGGAAAATAGCAGCTCTAAAGATAATTCCTAAACCACATAAATCTAATTTAGAATCAACAAAAAGTTATCGACCTATCTCATTGATTTCAAATCTTTCAAAAATTTTCGAAAAAATTTTGAAAAATCGAATTTATGAATTTTATGAAAGTAATAATCTTTTGAGCTCCAGACAACATGGATTTGTCAAATAAAAATCAACGACAACGTGCTTGAATAAAATATTTATCGATCGAGGATCAACAGCGATACGACTTGGATATTCCAGATATAATTGAAAATTTGATTAAATATAAAATTACACTATTGAAGAAAAATACTAACCAAACATTTCAAAGTTTCTTTCCCGCTAATATTCCGAATTATTTTCGGGCAAATTTCCACAACTCTCAATTTATTACAAATCACGGAAATTTTAGAAGCTTTTTAAAATTCATCAAAGCAGTGCAGGATTCAAGATGCTTCTGTGGATGTGAGGAACAAATTTCTATTCATCTGCTGCTAAATTGCCCCGTCTTTCAAGAGTATAGAGAGAGAAATAAGGATAACCCAGGCCCCTGGAGCGCAAGAAACGCCAACTGCCCGGGCTGTCCAGCTAACTAGTAGAAACCAGTTACTCTAGATTATATTTATATAGAGCCAATTGCAGAGCCGAACCAGCTGGTCAGGAAGTTCCATGCCTGCAGAGAACCCGGGAGTCCAGCCAACGAGACTGGGTCGAAGGAGGTCTTCCCAAGCAGCAGAGCTGTCTTCATTCTGTGTTGCATGAAAGCAGGGAATCTGAATAGAAGGTGGTCCACAGTCTGTTGTTCCTCCATACAATGTGGGCAAGATGGGTCTTCCCCAGGACGTCAGAGAACCAAGTCTGCCCGAACATGGCCATGTCCTGTAAGTAAGGTGGTGGTGACTTCTCCAGGACAGACCTTAGGGAGGAATTGGAGCATCCGGTCTGGAGTATGGGCTATTCTCCTCAGGTGTCTGTTGGAGTGGTCCTGGCAATAAACCTCCGTCCATGCGTCTAGGGCTGCCGCGCGTGAGTGGTTACGGGCCAGGCTTCTAGGCAGGTGGAAAATGTTGGCTCTAAGATCAAAACGGCCGCGTTCTTAGCAGCTCTGTCTGCTCTTTCCTTTCCGTCGATGCCGCAGTGTCCCGGCACCCAACACAGATTTACGTTTTGGTTGGTGTTCAGTGCGAGAATAATCTTAGCTACTAATGTCGATCGAACTGGACCTGACGTACATATGACTGACAGAGCTTATCTGCAGTCCGACGCGATAGTGATCGCATTTCTTGAATAACCTTCCTTCACCAGACGGACCGCCCAGCGGATTGCCAGAAGTTCAGCCTGGAAGGCTGTGCAGTCGGGATGGAGCCGTAAGAGAACGGGCTGCTGATCTTCTGATGAGGGAACAATTGCAGCGCCCACCCCAGCCTCATTTTTTGAATATTATAGGTGTTGTTATCTCCTCGATGTTTAGACTGAAAGACAATTGACGTCTATCTGGAGGGTATGGCAAAGAAGCAGGGCCTGGTCTAGATTCAAAATTTCCTTCATTGATTTCCTTCAGGAACGCCGTACGAGACCTAACAATAATATCGAAAGGAGGGCTGCCGGTGATGGAGATGGCTGATACTGTAGGTGTGTAAGGACCTCCTCTCAGTACACGTTTCGCAAAATTGCAGTGAAGGCTCCTAAGTTGCCTAATGCCTTCGCTGGAGAGAGCACGACCTCCCCATGCTGACGCTCCGTCCAGCTGAAAAGAAGATTCCAAATTTACCCTGTATGGTGTGGGTGAGTCGTGGGATTATTGATCTGCATCTAAGTGTGATCTTGCGTAGGTGGGCGACAAATCCGCGGGTCTGGTAAAACTCCACTCCTAAGATTGTGACGGTCTTCTTGATGTTTAATGGTTGACCAAGGACTCTAAGCCCTGTCTCGGAGTTGGGGTGGACATTACGCCATTGGAACAGGCAAGCTTGAGTCTTAATGGGGTTTATATTAAGACCATTTATCGTGCACCAAGATGTCAACCTCTCCAAGAAGGTGTTAGTGGCAGAGACCGGCAGGCGACTACGAACCTGAGTCATAAGGGTGAAGTCGTCCGCGTAAGCTATTAATCGGCTATCTATGATGGAGGGAAGGGTGAAGATGGTCCGAGCAACTATAATCCACAGGAAAGGACTTAGCGCTGAACCCTGGGGAGTGCCGAGTTGGGAGGACGTACATTCTGTTGCTGTCCAAGCTGAGTAAGAAACCGTCCGGTCTTCCAAAAAGCTTTTTACTAAACAGGTAATAGACTCTGAACAATTTAGACGTTCAAGATTTTGTATGATTGCCGGCCTCCAAACAGTGTCGAAGGCCTTACTGATGTCCGAGCTGATGACAAGAGTTTTCCTCCAGTGAGCTTGTCTTTCTTCAATTAATTGAGTGATACTCGCCAGTGCATCTTCCGCTGAACGACCATTACGGTACCCAATACGGTTTTGTATTGATCTTCAAAGAACCATCCATGACGATCCGCGAGCCTCTGAAGTCGGGCCAGGATACATCTCTCAAATATTTTGGCCATAATGTTCAATAAAGTAATAGGTCTGTATTTCTCCAGCTGACTGGTGGCTGAATTGGAGGATTTAGGCAGAAGTATGAGGCGGCCTTCTTTCCATTGACGGGGGAAGTGGCCCATACGAAGGCATTTGGCGAACAATTCGGCCAGCAGGAATTGCAAGGAAGGGCCGCCCAGGTCTAGGCATTTTGAACCAAGACCGTCAGGGCCCGGGGCTTTCCTTTTTCCACAGCGATGAATGGCTCGCAAAACTTCCCAGGGTTTGAATTCAGGTTCGTCTGAGTGAGCAGAAATTGCATTCCTTTGCGGGTGAGGTCTGGTGTCAGGTAGGAAAAAGTGATTTAACATGGTCTGGCAAGTCTCATGAGGATTGTAAAGAGAGCCGTTATCATGTTTGAGAAGTGGCGGACCTCGGGGGAAGCCGCGGCCCCGGGCGATAAATCGATGTATGTCACTCCAGTATGCGGATGACACCTCCTTGCAGAGATTAAACCAGGTTTTACTTTTAGCTTTCCGTATAGCCGCCTTCAGTCGATTATGGCACGCTCGGTATAAACCGCGGAAGAAGTTCCTAATAGAACACCGGACACTCTGACTGCAACGGCGGAGGGAGATAACCAACCTTCTGATCCGACTCAGTTCGGGGGTCCACCACGGCTTTGACGGTCTTGTAGTATTGGAGCGTCCCCCCATGGAAGAGTCACAAGCTGATTGCAGGATGGAAGTCAGAAGGAGGACCACCCTGTCAATATCTTCTGGGCTAGAGGCCTCGTTTAATAAGGTAGTTACACCATCAAATTATAGGGGCATTGCCCTTATAAGCAACTTGTCAAAACATTTTACATCCATATTAAAAAAATAGACTAAGTAATTGGATTGAAAATAGAAAACTCATAGCGGAAAATCAGGCAGGATTCAGAAAGGGCTACTCGTGCAAAGACCATATCTTCACGCTTACGTCACTAATTCAAATGACATTAAACCGCAAAAGGAGGAAACTTTACACATTCTTTGTTGATCTTAAAAAGCGTTTGATACAGTTCCACATCTACTATTATGGAGAAAGCTTGCGCTTGTTGGTTTAAGTGGGCGATTTATCAAACTTATACAGAACTACTATGCTCAAATGATGGCAGCGGTCAGATGGAGCGGCTCTTTTACAGAATTTATCAAAATACAATCAGGTGTTCTTCAGGGTGAACCTCTTTCACCGTATTTATTTATTATTTTCAATAACGATCTGGTTGCTACGCTGGATGATTCTGACCTGCCAGGTATATACTTACCGGGCCATGGAACTATACACCTGCTGTATAGTTAAGTATCCAAATAAAGATTAATTTAATAAAAAATATTTTGAGGAAAATAGTTTAACTCTGAACCAATTCCAGTCTAAAATCGTAGCGTTTCGAAATGGAGGCCGTTTGGCTAGATCTGACGTTTGGTTTTGGGGCCAACAACCTTTGACAGTTACCTCAAAATATACGTATCTTGGCTACCCCTTAACAATCAAGAATCCAACTGCTTACGTGGCGCAGCACTTTAAAAGCAAAGTATTGATTGCTACAAACGCAGTATGGAGAATACTATCTAAGTCAAGAACCATATCGTTCGGAGCAGTGATGAAATTACTTGACTCCATAGTTTTATCCACGTTATTATACTCTGCCCCACTGTGGGCGACGAATCAGATAGGAGTTGTAAACCAGATCCAGGATATTTTTCTTACGGCGATTTCTTGACCTTCGCAAATTTACACTCCGGGCTATATCTTACGAACAGAAACCGAAAGGATGTCCCTTGAATTAAACATTAAGAAATAGATTCTAAAGTTCTAGATACGGATTTTAAAAATGGACAGGACAAGATTACCTTATGTTTGCTTGTTCCAGCTCTAGGAAGTTTCAATTTTGGGAAAAGCGGGAAACAACTTTATTTATAACCTGAATAACATCATTGACTCTTGGGGTTTTTCTTTTCTTAAGAACTGTGAAGATTATATGGTTTTGCGAGGAGAAATGCCTAGAATAGTTCAAACCACAGTGGACCA
The DNA here is from genome assembly GCA_030710605.1 of Cordylochernes scorpioides. Taxonomy (NCBI): domain Eukaryota; kingdom Metazoa; phylum Arthropoda; class Arachnida; order Pseudoscorpiones; family Chernetidae; genus Cordylochernes; species Cordylochernes scorpioides. The sequence goes on from CP092884.1 coordinate 59,539,799, forward strand.
GCTACTCCAATTTGACCGAGCTAAGATACAAAACTCAACTCATTGTATTCACTATCAATCTCTAAGTAGCTCCTTTATGACGGAGGACTACTTACTATCAAACCTCTCTTTGAAAATAGCCCGTCAAAGGATTCTATGGCTATTTTCCCCCGAGGATATCACGGGATTTTGGAACAGCGACCCTTTAAATTTCTACTTCTGCAATGCTGGCGTCCAAAAAATTTGGTTCATTATCTATTCCATTGCCCATTCCTACAGGAAAAGAGACTGGAAATTCGCGAAATTTCGGGGCTAACTCACTATAATGAACAACATGTATATACAATATTTACTACTCTCCAGCTGGATAAAACATTTGTTTATAAATATTTAAAATTTTTCAAGGCGATTGACAAAATGAGGGAAGAAGTGCTCAACTCCCCAGACAACGGCTGATTGCTCCACCTCCCCTCTAAATTGCTTTTCCTCCTCACTCATGTACATATATAACCTTTTAAGGGAATCCCCTTGTAAGACAATAGTGTCTTAATGAAGGTTTTTGTTGTTGTTGTTGTAATAGGGTAGTTACCTGGTGGAGAGAAGAGTTGAGGAAGGATTTAAAGGTCTGTTCTTTACATGAGGATTCAACCCAGGAGGATTTTGTCTCGTTATTGACCATGTCTAGGAATGTAGTCCAGATAGGTATATGGTCAGTGAAGGCCATCTCATCTAATAAACCTCTAGTGACATGGATAGCCAGTGAGCTGGATGCCAGAGTTACATCTATAGAAGAAGATAAAGGCCCATTTGACCAGGTCGAGTCCACAGGAGGTCCCAAGAAATGAAGATCATTGAAGCTGGCGAACTCTTCAAGATTAGCACCCCGGAAGTCCAACCTCGCACCGATGCCCCAGGTAGGAGAGTGGGCGTTAGTGTCCATACCCAGGATCACTGGAAGAGAGGCCCGTCTTATCGTATCTTCCAGAAGAGGGATGAAATCATCGGCAGCTCTAAGGCCGTGCCAGTAGGCCGAGTGCACCACGATGATGCTCTGCTCTAGACATATGGCTATGGAGGTTATGGCGGTGTCTGGGGAGGTTAGAGGGATGGGATGAAGGTTGCTACGTGCCACAATTCCCGAGGGGATGTAGGCGCCTGGGACAAAAAAAAATGCCTGAAACCCACGTGTGGGCCAGAAGAAGTTAGTTGAGAGTTCTTGCAGGAGCACGATGTCGGCCTGTGTCGAATTTGCCAAATTTGCAATTTCAAGAATGACAGTTGGTGATTTTTTAGCGTTCACCTGCAGGACACGCAATGGCCTAGACATTTTTACTTGTTCGGGGTATTCTCTCTTTTACAAAGGGACAGGTAGATAATGTGGCAAAGTGGTTGTGGGAGCTCCAGATTTTTTTTCTGCAGCGGCAGCAGCGGCTTTGGCTTGGCTCGACCGAGCATCGGATGCCCTCATGCTCTGCAGAGCCGCAGCGAGAGCAGATTGGATGGGCAGCTGGACAGGCAGAAGCGCAGTGGCCGAAGTCACAGCAACGGAAGCATTGCTTTAAAGTATGACTGCGCTCATACCTGTGCACTAGACCCGCCACAGGAATACGTCCATGTTGACCGAGGATTTCGGCGACTTGGTTGTCCACTTCGATGAACACTGTACTAGTGCTGTGTGCCGCATTATTCGATCGATGGACTACCCTGATTTCACGCTTTTCTAGGAGTGACTGCACGGAGTGGTTGGAGCGGAAGCTCTCGCATATCTCATCGTCCCGCACCTCCCCGTCCACTCTGAAGAGGCAGTATCTTGGTAGGATAACCGGGCACTCGGGGCAGCTTAGGCCCGTTGGCAGGGAGGTCAGCCCAGTGGCCAGCTACTTTGCCATTTGGGTTGTTTTGGGGTGGAAAACCACCTCGCCGCTGGTGTTGATGGACTCCACCACGTGTTTTGATGACGCTAGGGAAGGATGAATCTTTTGAATTTCCCTCAAAAATTCCCTTGGGTTGCTTTGGGGTTAGCCGACCTGACGACGACATGCGATTCGAAGGAAGGAGCCAGATTCACAAATGTGGATTTCGCTTTGGGTTTCGGAGGTGCAGGCTTTACCGGCTTGTCTTTCTCTGCCACTACCGAGGCGAAAGAGGTGGAGGGAATCGGGACGTTGGCTGTGGGATTGGGTCTTCCTAGACTGACTCCCTTGAAGGCGTCCTTAAGAAGAAGTTCTGCCTCTTGGACGAGAGTCAGTATCAGTCCTTTGGTGGCCATCTGTATTTTTTCGGGGGAGTCCAGGCTGGTGTCGGCAATGATCGCTTCGAAGGTTTGGCACTCAAAGTTGGACAAGTTCGCCGTGCTGTTGAATTTAAATTGGTGATGGGAAGACGGGAGGAGGTCTTCGTCCTCAGAACGCGGCCGCCTGTTGGCCTGCTGACTTCCTCCACCACCGCCATCATACTGGTTCAGCTCCATAAATAAAAACTATCAAAAAGCAAATCTACTCCAAAGAGAGTGAAAAAAGGCAGACCAGACAAAGAACATAATTCCGTTAACGAGATGAGGTGTGTATGGTTATTGGTTCGGCCAACAACAAATATCCAATTTATATACACATATATTTTTACATAATGAGGTTTTGAAAAATGCAAATAATCTTCATCTATTTACATGCACAACAATTTATTTTACCATCACTACAGCATAAATCACTCTTGGTGAAATTTTTTATTGCAATTCAGAATCTGCCACTGAAGCTTTACAAGCGTTTCGTACCTTTAAAGGTATTCGAAGCGGTAAAGGACCCATGAGTTGCTACTCTCTAAGGCGAATGATAAAAACTTTGGAGAAGACTGGATCTCTGGAAGCAAAATCTCGGAGTGGAAGACCATCGACATGCAAGTCAGGGGTTGCTACGGTTTCGCAGAATGTTGAAGCTATTGAAACGTTATCCACGTATGGAGAAGTAAGTGCTCGACAAACGGGGATTTGGTATGGAACAGTTTGGAGAACACTAAGAATTTGTCTTAAAAAATACCCGTAAAAAAATTCAAAGACTTCACGAGCTAAAAGTCTGCGATTTTGAGAAGCGTCAAGAATTCGCTTCATGGGTTTTCCGGCAAATTGATATTGATGAAAACTGGCTGTTGAATATTCTGTGGACAGATGAAGCTCAATTTTCTCTGAACGGAGAAGTTAACACTCAAAACAGCCGCATTTGGGCAACAGAAAACCCTAGGATTTTTACAGAAATGCCACTTCATCAGCCCAGAGTTATAGTTTGGTGTGGGTTCACTTCTTCTTTTATTATTGGGCCATTTTTCTTTGAAGAAATAAATGGAAGAACATTTAAAACCGTTTCTGTAACTGGTGGACGTTATGTTCAACTTTTGAGAGAAAAGGTTATCCCCATATTGCAGGACAGACAAGCACTGAGCGAAATAACATTCATGCAAGATGGAGAACCTCCTCATATCTCCCGCGGTGCCAAACAATTGCTGAAGGATACGTTCGGTGAAGATCGTGTGATAAGTCGCCACTTTATACACCAGTGGCCTTCAAGATCACCAGACTTGACGCCTTGCGATTTTTGGCTATGGGGGTACATTAAGTCGCGTGTTTATCGATGCCGGCCTACCACATTGGCCATGTTGAAGGCTTCTATCAGACGGCACGTTTCATCAATTTCATCAGATATGTTATTTAATGCTGTCCAATCTGTCATCTATCGTCTGCAGGCGGTGGTTGAGAATGAAGGTCGCCACATTGAACAAGGATTCTGACCTAATACAAGAGAGAAGGCAGTTACCTCATGTGTTATAAAAGCTTCCATGTATTATATTATCTACCAATGTTTTGCAGCTCTTTGTGTTGGGTTATGGGTAAATAAATTCTGTCCTCATATCTTGTCTCTTTTTCATTTGTGAACAGTAATTTTTGTTTGTTTGTCATTTGCTCACATCTTATATTATGTCGTGCAGACCAAAGTGTTATAACTTCTCGAATAACACTGTACACACAATTTTACCCCTTATGTTTAATTTATCGCTTTTCGCTCATTAAAAGAAATAGCATAAGGAATATTCTCTGTAACCCCCCACCTTTAGAAATTTTGGGCAAAAAAAAATAATACAAAATGATTTTACTACCACGTTTTTCAACGCAAAAGGTTGATTTAAAAATTATATTTATTTGAGGGGATACATTTTTAAAAATCGTGTACAGTATAATAAACAATGATAACATTTGACAAGCCCATAGGATATTTGGAATAAAGTACGACAAATGTATTTTGTCACTCCCATCTATATTTCATTTGTTGGATCATGACAAATTTCCAGTTAAATAGTCGAGTGTCGCCAATTATTCAAGAAATTACACATTCCTTATAGCAAGAAATCCTATTAGTAGTACCATCATAATTTTTGGTACTATATTAACATTTCACAAAATCGTGTATTGAATTCAGCTATGTTTTTCAAACATTCAATATATTTGACAAAACTCTATCAAAAATATAAATATTTTTTGCTACATGTTTTAATTTGCATATACCTATTTTACATATCTCAGATTGTATTTAAAAATCGTTAACCATTTCTTCAAACTTTTGGCGAAATGGTGCTTTATTAATTAACGATTTGATATTATTAGGATTCTTTCCTGGTATACAAAAAGGAAAAATACATGTCGATCAGTTATATTTTTCAATTAATCAAACAATTTGGCCGCTGAATTTCTGATTCTGGTACAGCGCCATCTAGGGAATGAAATTGTAACTAAAATCAATTTCTAAATTTTCAATATTTGCCATAAAAAATCCCATTGCATTCTGAACACAATGGTGTTTACCGCATTGCTCTAGCGCAAATATTCGCGGAGTTATTAATTTTTAAAGTTGTGCGGGACTTTTGGATCACCCTGTATATATAGATTTTAATTTTCCCTATATTTTATTTCCATTTTAACACTTTTGATTGTTATAAAATAAATAAAGCTTACAGGGTTAAGTTTCTTGTGCAACTTTTTATTTTCAAGCTTTCGGACTTGTCAATCCTTCAACAGGATTATCACGTTAACAACTTAATAATAAATACTATTTTTATATACATATTATTATATATACATATTTTAAATACTTATTATATACTTGTGTTGAATTATCTAAATCAATCACTTAATTTATATTCTCTCGTGATTATTATAAATTATAATTTATATATTTTCATAAACAATTTAAAAACATTTAAAAAAAAATCAAGCTCAACTTATAGGGATATAACTACCTTGCGGTTTCTTCTATCTGTTTATGTTGTTGCTTATTTGTTTAATGTATATGTTTATTTAATTCTCTTTTTCTTAATTGTTTATTTTCTTTTTGATAATTCTGTTACCTACTCTACTACAATTATTGTAAATAGTTTCACGCGCAATTATCCAGATCGGATATTGCGTGTCTTATTTGTAACTGGTAATAAATAAATATTTATAGAGATGAATTAAAAGTGTTAATAATTTTTTTAATTTCCTGTTATATAAATCTTTCAACAGAAAAAAAGGATAGAAAAACAAAAAAATTCTTTAAAATATACATATTTTAATTCTGTTATTTTAATGCGAAAAAATGTACAAATTTTCGAGTGTTATTTTTAATCCAATTTTACATAAAAAGAATTACATACTTGTATTCATTAATTGAGGGGGGCTCATTAAAATTTCCATACATCGGTTTAATAAGATAATGCATTAAATACAATGTGCATATGTAAATACGTCATTTCCTTTTTATGCTTAAAACCAAAAATGCATTCATAAAAAATAGAATTTGACGTCTTTAAAATGAAAACGTTGAGAGAAACAAAATATATTTTAGATAATTCTTAAAATTAAATTACCTATTAAATCTCTGTTTAAAAGATAATTATAATATTGTCGAAAGCTTATATATATAAAATAATAATTAAATCCTATTTTTGGAAACCGTGACCAAAATAATGGTTTTCTAAAAGTGGAGTGAAATATTAAATAGTTTTTTTTCAATGAAAGGAGATTGTCATATAAATGATGTGGAAATAAAGAGCCGTTTTTTAAATGGTTCTGATAATAATATCAAATATATATTTATAAAAAATAAAGAGGAAGAGATCTTTCCCAAATAATTTAAATATTCATAATTCTACAGAAATTGAAGAATAACAATTTTTGTTTTCCGAAAAAAAAAATAAAAAAAATAAAGAAGACTTGAAATATTCAATGATTTTTTCAATTTAATCTGGCAACTCTGGTTTAATTTTTTTATTTTATTTTATTATTATTTTTTAATATATAAATTCGAAGATTTTAAATGTGAAACCATATTATTTTTAGAGCGTAAACCCACCAAATTCATTTATTTTTAAAATATTCTAAAAAATAATTTAAACAGCATCAATATATATATATACCTTTTTTTTACAAAGAAAACAATTTAAAATTTTCTCCAATTTTTTTTTTTTTTTTGAATTTATAAATAATTTTTCATCTCTGAACTTTTTTTCCCGAAGCCTTTGAGATATTAATATATTTAAAAAAAAAAGAAGAGAGCAATATAAGGGGAAATATTAATATTTTAAAATAGGAAAAAATAAAAAGATTTGAATAAAGATTATTTTCCACAGGTGATCACTTACACTACTGGAAGAGAGTTAAGAAGAAAGAGAAACACAAGGTAATAAGACCAAATCCAAATGTAATGATTCCATATGCAGATTTTATTCTTGGAGAAAAAGTGCATCATATATGTAAATATGTATTAATTTTCTGATAGAAAATTAATTATGTAAAAATGATTGGATATATATAGAGTGTAAGAGGAGAGTGAAAGGATCCCATTTTATAGAAATAAATATCTTATACCGTATAGTGTTCGTCAACTGCTATTTTGTTAGGTAGAGAACACGACACCAAATAAATAAATAGTATGTGTACACACTATTTATTTATTTGGATTTGGTCTTATTACCTTGTGTTTATAATCTATAATCGAAATTGTGCCTTATCAAGAAATAGAAATGTTTTCTATGAAAAGAAACATCGTGTAATACGTGAGATAACTACAGTAATAAATACTGTTCATAAGAAATGAAAGAATTAAAGCTCATGAATGTTTCTATTACACATAAAAAAAAAGACTTCTACTGTCTTTACTGCGATTAAAAATATTGAAACAATGCACAAGGAAGTGTTGATTGACAGATTCCAGGAGATGGGGTAATCCACCACCCAACTAGACGAAAGAGACATCCTCCGTACCATCAAAACCCAATACCTGCAGGAATGGAAATCTAATGCTGCACATGACTGGTACAGAGCAGGAGGGACAAGTTCTGTCCTCCCAAGAGAACAACAGTCTTTGGTTTCCAGACCCAAGTCTGGTCATCTATGGACAATGACTTTCCAGAATGGTTTCAAGGTTTTCCCACTATGTACTAAGTGCAATTCTCAACCTGCAACCCCAAAACACATTATTGACTGTATTGACTCATCCATTGATGAGCTCTACTCTTCCCCGGCAGGCACCATCAAAAGTCTCAAGCTTTACAAGCTTGATATGATTGAGTGGAGATAAGAAAGAAGAAGAAGAAGAGGGGGTGGGGGCAGACAATCTGGTCACATCTGTGGCGAGTTGTCTCCTGGCGTGTGGATGATCCTACAAGACGGTGCCCAGAGAAACTTGCCCGACTTAGATGGGAGCTGGCCGTTGACAAGAAGAATCCTTCAGATGACGGATATTTGAGACAAAGCCATCTAATAGAATCATATGGCGACTCTCCCGTCAAAATAAACGTCAAAAACTGACGCCATCTATTGACCGTCGCCGCAACTAGCGGCCTCGGGTCGGTGACAAAGCCACAACACCAGCTTTGGCAAACTGGAAAACGTCCACCTATTGATATATATATATATATATATATAAAGGGCATTGTTTTAATGCATTTTTGAAAGGGAGAGGTGCCAATTTGGTACATATATAATTACAACAGAGTTCGATCATAAAATATGACGGCAACTATGTAAATTTAAATGGTTAAATCGAGTTAAAATTAGAGAAAGAGGCTATTTTTAACACACACAATATTTAAATATAAATTTTTCCTTAAAATAAACACACACGATCCCACTTTAGAATGTTACAATATAAGGAATGTTTGTGTAGGGAATGAATAGGTGGGGGAGAGAAGGCCAATATGCAACTAAGGCTCCGGCCAATCCCAAGACAAATGACCAAGCTCTAATTAAAGTCCTGAGTGAAATCTCAGAGGAACTCGGAAGAAGAAGAACGCTTAGTCTTTTGACCCGTGATTGCATCCTTGGGTTCAGTGCGCCTCTAAGCCACCTTTATATATATGTTTACACTGGGGATGGGTGGTCATTAATTCTTAATTCTACTATGATACTCATTAAGACATAGCTGGACTTAGGGATCGATAAACAATTACTTAAACAATAGAACGAAAATGTTTCTATTAATAAAACATTTCCATATTTAGAGAAAGGAATCTCCTGATTATGCAACTAAAAGTTGCTGATGGCTTACGCCATCTATCAGAATGGATATCAACTATTTGTTGCTTTTTAATTATTTGATTTTTAAATCTCCTAAATATAGATTAAAATAATACAACAGGGTTCTGGATATGAGATTCTTTTAAAAACAAACTTCTTTTAGGAAATAGGCATCTACTAATACTATAGCTTGCGCCATCATGATTAATCAAGAATGGGTATTTATCCAATTCTGAAATTATTAAAAATTGACGCTAATTGATATTTATTCCGACAGATGGCGTAATCCATCAGAAACTTTGAGTTGCATAATCAAAAGATGTTTTTCTATTTGATTTATCCATCTAATCCTAGTACAATTTCACCTTTGTACTATTTTTTCACAATTTTTTGAAATCTCTCTTCTTATATATTGTGATTATTATTGTGTTAATATGAGATATGTATGATTCAATTCACTCTCCTATATAAAACGTAAACACACTGTACAGTTGGTAAGTTTAGCCGTTTTCTCTCGGGCCCTGATGTGTCACCAGGATGACAAGAAGCACCTGCGACGTAGCACGCGATCTTACGTTTTCTTCGTAGATCAACAAATGTACAACTATTATAGACACGTAGGATTCTTTTAAAAATAAAACAATTTCTACTGCCCTTACTGCGATGGAAAAATTAATTGGAGGGCCTGGCTCATCATCTCTGGCCTAAGGTAGGAGGCTCAACCATCTAAATTATTCTCTAGTAAGGGCGGTAGAAAATGTTTCATTTTTAAAAGAATCATATACGTCTATAATAGTTTCGTATTTTGATAACAGATGGCGCGCTAATGCATCAACAAATGTACAACTGGCTAAATACTGCGCTCTGTCTAACACCTAAACTTTACTTTTAAATATTTAGAATTTTATAAAGCTACGAATGATATTGGAAATAACTTAACGAATCTGGTGGCTTCTACTGAAAACTGGGTGAATGAACTAATTAATAAACTTCTAATATTTTATATCCCGACTTTAGAATTAATTCTATACTCTTAATCCAACCATGTATAAAACTATACAACTCCGCCTTTGCCGGTCCCAAGCCCGGATGAAAAAGGAGGAGGGGGAGCAGTAACAAGCTCGCTAAAAAACCTGGGCTCAGCTGGCACGGCTGATAGTACCCTGTAAGGGCTCCTAATCCAGGGATACAGGATGAGCAGCGTTTGTACTTCATGTTAGGAGCGGCTGCACATGGCATCTGTTCCTCATGTCAGAGGCGGCCATTTCTTTTGGAGCTAAGTCGTCCTGCCACTGAGTAGTGCTCCCAGTCTTAATAACAAAGGCAGTTCTATTTCACCCAGTGTGGAGATAAGAAAGAAGATAAAACTATATTATATATATATCACACACATATTTAATTCAAAATTTATAGTTTAAAAAAGAGACAATCACATTTAAACTAATATAAAAGTGTAAAGACACACTTATATATAGATGTATATATCGAAAAATATAATTAAAAGATGCATTCAACTCTAAAATTAAATTATTTCTCTTTTGTTTTATTTCTATAGAAAATTTTGGCGAATGGGTATATTGATTCTACTCCTGGGAAGGAATTAAATTAAGCTAGAAAATTTATTTTAAATAAATATAGATTTAATATTAAGATTAGTTCGTATAATATATTCGTGGTGTTAGACGCGTGGATGACAACGTAGTAAAAGCTTTCAGTCAAAACACCATGTAATCAAAAACTTGCTGTAGGGCAGTTTAAATAGGAGACTTATAATTTAAAATTAATTTAGAAAATAAATATTCTCGTTTGTGTAAAATAAATATTGAAGATAATATGTCTATTTTCTGCATATTTTCTCTCATTTATTGTGTAAGATTGGACATTTTTATTTGTTTAATATACTCTCCTTATTTGATAACACACATTATTCATTACTTTGCCAGAATTATATGTAAATATGTTAGAGCGCGGGTTGCACATCCGAGACGCCCCCAAAATATCAAAATTAATTCTAAATTTAATAATTAATTTAAAAGAGAGAGATAAAAACTTAACCCGGGGAATATTGATCTTAAGGAAGAAAGGCTGCTTCGCCCATCAAGGTCCCTATATGCAAAATTAGTCGATCTATAAATATAATTCCCGTGCATTTTTATTTATTTATATATATATATATATTTTTTTGCGTCTATTTTTTGACAAAAGAGGTAGGCAGTAAAATCTAAATAGGATTAATAAATTCAACCCTATAATAAAATTTGTTTATGAAAAGTATAAAAAGTTGACGACAATCATAATAACAAAAACATTTTTAGAGTGTGCAACAAAACAAATCGTCCAATACAGTATTAAATATCTAAAAAGCGGTCTGGGGGATTAATTTGGCGAAACCCTGGGAGGGTTTCCCACTGATGAGCCAAAATCTTCCAATATTTTTCATCGCCGTACAGACAAAAGAAAGTTTGTTTAATTTGGATTTAAAAGAAACATTTGTGCTTTGTGATTTTATTTCTCAATATATATGTGGCGCGTTATTGGCTTATGCTTAAAATAAAAATTGATGATTATTTAGTGCCCATGTTCTTATATCCACAATATAGTACCTCGATGCTCTGTGCAACCACTAAGCTAAGAAAATATTGCAATCTGATTGGCTGATTAAGGTCAGGTGATAGAAGGGGATCCAATTAGCTGGCGAGAGAATAAAACTCTACACCATATATTGAAGTATATATGTAATAGTGGTATGATGCTGATATGCAAATACACCAGGAGAAAGTAGTGCGGGGTAAAGGGTGAGGATGGGTAATATGCTGTTTAGCGGAGTGATACAAAACATAAGGGCAAGTAAGGGGCAAAACTAACTTTGTAAAGTCTATAATGGAAACTGAAATCCACTTCTACGGTATATCTGCATATTTACATAGTGCGCGCAAACTACTTACATACAGAAACGTTTCGGCTATATATGAATTAGGCGTTTCTAAAATCAATTGGAGGCGAACACCTTTAAAATACATATTATAGCTACTTAAAATTCTAGCACGAATTTAAAAAGGATGCATTCGTAAATATATATGGCAATATATCGAGAAGTAGGTATATACATGTAGATATGCAATTATGTAGGAAGAGGCTATGCAAATCAATATGTAAGTATGTATGGGGAGATGTGTAAATAGAGGCATACAATCTGCCCAGAGTTCCTAAAACAATCTCCATAAAGCTCTCCCAGGTAATCTGCATTAAAGTTGCATAGCAGGCCTACCTCTCCTTTGCTTAAACTATCTGGGCGGGCTTCCACTAACCGATACAAAATTGATTTCAAATGGAGCAATAACTCTGTGATTGCTCATTTTGGCTGGCTACCTAGCTTTGGATAAAAATATGGGATATGTAAATACATTTTATAAACACTCACAATAGCAAAATTAACAATATGTTTCTTGTTATTGAAACAAACAAGCGAGCTTTCGAACAAAGTTGTTCTTCTATGTATTTATCACAAATATAAGCTCGAATTTCTACGGACTTATCACATATTCTATGCGCTACACTAGTATTCAAAATTACTTGCTAATTTAATCAACACCTCCTCTCATTAAACACAATTACTACAATAAATGTGAATCTGCTATTTGCATACTTTGTATATAAATTTCAAATGGGGCACAGCGTATATTTGATGTCATGTATAAACCAGGATAAGTTGCAACTCCATTCTGATACGAAAGAAAACCACTCACTTATCCTTGAATTTGGAAAAGTTTATAAAGAAGGGATGAACCTACCTAGATCAACGGCGTTAATATGCAAGGGGGGAAACTACCATATCATTGCTCCCACGAAAATCATCAATGAATAGGCTAAATGGACCAAGACAAAATGTCTTAACTTTAGACTATGGTCTCAATCAATCATCTTTCAGATGGCTGATTGAGGAGTAACATCAATAATAGAGCTTATATTCACACGAAAAAATAACAATCTATATTACTAGCTACTTAACTCCTATATAAAAACAAGGTAGATATGTATATATGGTGTGAGAGTTACCTATGTAAATTACGTTAACCATCAGTGAGACAACAAAGGCGATGTTAACTAACTACTAACCAATCAATCAAACAAGTGGTAGGATAATTTCACAGAGCTTATGCCATCATCGTCCGGCTTTATCAACTTCTCGTGTTATCATGGGGATAATAACATTCACCTTTTTTCATGTTACAACACTTGAGTAACTTTCATTTTTATATGGCTAGCGGTACACATGGGCGAGTTTCCACAACCAGGATCGATTCGCTTATTGAACACTGTTTTAATCAAAAATAAAAAAAAAAATAAGAAAAAAAAATCTTCTTCGAATTGCATGGAACTAAAAGTTTCGGATGACTTGCGCCATCTTTTGGGATGAAAATAAACTAATCGTTTGTTATAATTTTAATTCCTGTATATTAGTTAATATCAACGATTATTTTTGAACACCATTTTAATCAAAATTAAGAAAAAATCATCTTTTAATCGCACGGAATTGAAGGTTTCTGATGGCTTGCGCCATCTATCGGAATAAATATGAACTAATCGTTATATTTTTGATTCCAAGAAAAAAAAAATCAACGATTAGTTGATTATTCCGAAAGATGGCATTAGCCATCAGAAAAATCAGGCTGCATATCTGAATAAATACAGAATATATCTTAATTCTATTTGCAGATATGAGAAGAGGAATGTTTATTTAATAATAAAACATTGTTTCTCTGATGACAAATTATGTAAATATTGTCTATAAGTCATTGGCCAGTCCTTGTATTAAAATATTCGAAAACAATATTTTCCAAACGATACCTAGAGATGATGATAACACAATAATGAATTTGTATCATAACAACTATTAATATTAAGGGTAATAATATAATCATAATACACTCATGGAGAAAACATATAGTAGTGGAAAGTTTTTGATATCGCCGGTCGTCTGTTTTTATTTTAAGAAGACAGAGGCAATTATATTCACACATGGTTATATCATGTGTCTTCAATAAAGGTCATTGTAATATCTTTCAGAGTTATTGTCTGAATCCCGATATACATGGTACAACTTATTTAAGTTTTGTCCATGAGTGTTAATTAACATTTGTTAGAACAATATTCATTAGGCAACAATTCATTCGGGTTATTTGGCGCAATTTGTTATAAATAGGAGAAAAAGGGTCGAAAAAATGATTTCATATATAATGAATATCATAATATGTGGTATATTCGATTATTATCAATATGTACATTAACCAACACTCAAAAAGTTCTTGTATATATTTACATATTAGATATTAAAAAGGCATATATTGGATTGAATATAAGATTTACATATATGTTCGAATATTGTAACTGCTGTAGTTTAAAACTCGACAAAGGGGGTCGGTGGAAGGATGATCTAAACCATTGATTTTCGACCGCTACCACCGGGGATCGTATCCCGCATTGGGAACTTTTTTTTCTAATTAAAAAATGGTCCATGGACCCAGATTCTTGCAAAAGGCCAACCCCACCAGCAAGTGCAAGTAACCAAACGGAGTTCTGGCACATTTATAAGTGCAAAAGTCGGAACTGCTTTTCACATGTGTAGACATGTGGTGCACTTACAGTAAAAACAGTCGCCAACTTCTAACTACCTGGCGTCTGCTAAGACGCGCATCTATAGGTACTTCCTCGGCGCGGAACTGAGGAGTGTACAAGAAGACTTTGTCTGGAGGAGGACTCTCTCAAGTTGGGGAAACCTTCCTTGCTGAAGACATTTGTACACAACTATATATATATTCCCCTACACTTTATATGCCCTTTTACTCTTTTATTTTTCCACATTTGTAAAATTTGATTAAAAGAATCAATAAAATTGTTTAAATTGTCAATTGTCTACCGACCATGATTATCATGGCCTGTATCACGTGTATACTAGGAATAATAAAATAAAACTAAACAAAATTTTCTTCAATTCTCCTCATCCATTCACAAAAATCCCCAATGGACAAACTACATCCCAAATTACCTTGTTCATACACCCGTATACACAATTTGTGGTTTTAATACAAAAAATATATATTTGCATTTAAAAAGAAGAAAATATGTAAACTCGAATATTTTGTAAACATTAAAATTATTTATTGTTGGTGGTTAAGATGGTGTATATATATACGTCCAATTAAAAAACAAATAAATATACTTTGGGAAAAAAAGTAAAAACTCTCCCTAAGGCAAAGGAAGGGGAGGATAATAAATTCTCCTTTCTCTTGATTTTATAAAAATAAATTTTCCTGAGAATTTTTCCTCCACTGAGCGCGTATGTAATTAGAGAAAATAAACACGTGGAGAGAGAGAGAGAGAGAGAGAGAGAGAGAATGCTTCATTAATTAGTTGTTTGCAAGAATAAACCGTTTCTAATTAATTCTAAACTTAACCACACGGAAGAATCCGTAGAAAGAGACTTCATTGTTAGAAAGTACATTGATATATGGTTTGTGAATATAATCTCTATGGGGAATTGGTGGCGCAATGGTATATGCATCATTGCATTTCAACACGACCTGGGATCGAATCCCGCGTTGGGCACTTTTTTTTTTTAAATAAAGAAAAATTTTGCTTCAATGACTTCCTCATTTTTTCAAATATAAAGTTCAATCATCTCACCAGTAAGTGTAAGTAACCAAATAGGGCTCTGGAACACTTGCAAGTGTGAACGTATAACAAGTTTTCTATATGTGTAGGCATGTGTTCAGTGTAAAGGCAGTCATTAACTACCCACCATGATTATCATGGCGTGTATTATGTGTACTCGGGATAGGTAAAAAAAAAAAGGCAAACAATGTGGAGTGTTGATTAGTGTTCCTCGTATTTCCCATTGTTGAGGTGTTTCTAAACAAACTTCTGATAACGTTGTGAATTCCAATTCTTACTAGAGCTTCCAGAGGTCAAATGAAGAGGTCGTGAAACAATAGAATCCTAGAGAAGTGACCAAATGTTGTGAACATTTTATGATATCTTGAAACTGAAGAACTCTGATAACAAACTCAACAACATTTCTATATTCCATTGTGTTTGAGAAATTGATGAAAATATTTTAAATACCTAATCAACAACTCTGCAGAAAATTTATTTTCCAATTTATTATAATTTAGAAAGAAACGCCTGTAGATGAGTTAAAATCGAAAGCTTGCCAATTATAATAAATTAGAAAATATACTTTTTTTGATGAGTAGTTGATATTAAGTATTTAAAAAGTTTATATACTTCTAAACACAATCATAATAACACAATCTACTAAATTAAACATAAAATTTGCCTTTCTCTCTCTCTCTCTTGATTTATCAAGAAAATTGGTTCTCCAATATTTTCAATAAAGTTAAATATTAACGTTCAGTTGATATTTATTTAAAAAGATGGCATTTATATATATATAAACAGATCTTTGAGTATTTCAGAGGATGCATTTTCATTTATATGCAATATAAGAATGTGTGGTAACGGTAAAATATACATATGTATATAGTCTACTCCACGCTGACGAGCGCCAACAGCACGAAACGCGTTCGTGGATGGCTTTTATTGATTTATCAAGAAATTGGGTTGGCCAAATATCAAGGAACAGTCTAAATCAATGTTTAATTGATCTCTGTTTCACCAGATGGCTCTCTGCCTTCTGTAAAGCAAATGTGCTCCTGGTCAGGATATGCTTTTTTTAAATTTTTAATATCAACACCCGACCCACTTATTATTTTTTTTTCTATTGTTTTTTCATATATATATATATATAGCCCTAATTTGTTACAAAAAATACAAAACCTTTTTGATACCTTAAAATATAATATTTATTATCTACTTGCATTTTAACAATCCTTACCCTTTCTCTTATACCAATTTTCTTTCATATATTATATACATATACACATATGTTGTGTTGTGTATATATATGTATATAATATATGCAAGGAAATTGGTATAAGAGAAATAAAAATATTTAAAATTCAAGTAGATAAATATTATATTTTAAGGTATCAAAAAAGTTTTGATACCTTAACACTAATATAAACGTTACAATATATATATGTGGTAACTTATGTGTAAACAGCTATATAGATGAAGCAACAATCCCACTAACAAATCTCCACCAATATTTCTCTAACGCTAAAAAATGGACGTCATCGTAGGCAGGCAATAATATCAAATCTAAAATTTACAAGTTGGGAATAAAAAATGGTTGCGAGGGGAGACTTTATTAAGGTGATCTATTATTGAGAAGCAAGGGGATTATTGGGGGTGTATTTCTATTGCGAAATTTGTAATATTTGGAGGGAATGAAGAAAGATGTTCCTGGTTTATTTCAGATTGCTTCCATTTGTTTTGTTTTGTGGCCTTCGCCGCCAAGTTTATAGCACCATGATCGCACTATCTGGACATCTCTGGAGATGGACCTTTTGTTTGTAGACTGTAGAGGGGTAATACACATAGCTTGTTACCTGTAGATGGAAAAACGAGTTTTTTTGTTAGTGTTTTTTTTTTAATCTTTTTTTTTTTAAACTGGTAAAGATACTTTTTTTTTAAAAAGGTACAGTTAAACCTGTCTATAGCGCCCCCTCTAAATAGCGCCTCCCTCTCTATAGCGCCCGATTTTAAATACGTAGTACGATTCGATTTACATTAAAAGTGACAGGTAGACAGGTTTAACTGTATTTTCAATTATGGAAATACTTTCTATTACGAAGAAAAATGTATATGAAACGTGTTTATTGATAAAACAAATGCCAATAATAATATCAATGAAGTTTAAATATACATATTTACACATCAAATACGCGAGAAACCTTGAAATTATTTGCTTATTTGCCCAAGATACTGAATTCAATTCAATTATTCACAAAGACAGAGAGAAAAAGTTCCAGTAGTGAATATTAAACATTCTTATAAGTCAACTATAGCATCCTTTAGGACTTATTCCTAACACTTCATAGGACAGCATGTCTGAAGATCCAAATATAACACACTATAATCAAAACGCAACATACCCGAGGTACCACTCAGAACATCTTAAGTATCTAACCACACATCTCTCAGAAGCCATAACATTCCATAAACTGATCGAAACAGAGCATTCTATATACAGTTACGAGCGTCATTATTCATCTCCTAATAATCAGTTTTCGTCTCTGTCACCGTTTGCTTTTTTTTTTTTGGAATGGCGCCCTCCTATTGGTTGGCTACGATCACGCCACCTTTGCCTCCCCCCCCCACTCGCTTTTACGTTTTTGTAACTATTGTGTTGGAGCGGGTCGCTCCTTAAATAAATGCATATATTAGATAATAACCAAATGGAATCCTCTCTTTCTTTTTCCCAGTAAGAGACGCCTACGGAAGCCAACAGTACATAGACAGATAAAGCACATAGGCTATAGTTATTAACTAACATATGAATTTATTTAAGGCGCCAATTTATAATTGTAACAAATAGTATTTGAATCAAAACATTCAATCGGGTAAAACACGGGCGTTGCCCGGGTCATTCGGCTAGTAACATATATAAGCGAAGACCTACACCTTTTAGGAACCCCCAAACACGAATATTCAGTAAATCAAATACAACATCCCTTTTGGACACACACACCACAAACTACACACCACACATACACACGCCAACACACCACACACACGGACCAAAAACCACACATATACACACCATACACACACACACCACACACCGACGGAGATGGAGGAGGACGTTCCGATGACGGAAGAAGAGCGCTGTGTACCCCCACTGCCTGCGCCTCGGCTCGCTGAGCCAACACCGCCCACTCCCCAGGGGCAAAAGACGACACCGGCCACGACTACACCTCCGCTTCCACCGCCTGACCCGATGGAGGACGACGACGACCTGATGCCGGAGTTAGATACGACCTTCAATAAAATGATCGCTGAACCCGGCTTTGGGCCCCTGCTGAAGCCAGGGATTTCCCTGGATGCCGTCATGTTTGCGGTCTTATACCGCGAAGATAGATTGGATCTACTCGGGGATACTCTCACCTGAGCAGGGGAGTAACCTCGCGGGCTTCCTTGACGCTGCTCTTGAGCGAACTCGGAACAGCCATCCCACCATTCGCAGGGGTATTCACAAGCTAAGGGTAGCCTTGCTCTCCTGTACAATGTACATAGTTTGCCCTTTTGACTCCTCGTGAGTAATTGTTGACCAGCGGTCAATAAAAATTATTTAATTGTCATTGTCACACACCACACACCAAAAACCACACATTACACGCCAACACACCCCACACATGCACCAAAACCACACATATACACGCCCCACATACATACCCACCAAAAACCACACATAATACACACCGCAGACACCCACCAAAACCGCACACCACACGCCAACACACCACACACATGCACCAAAAACCACACATAATACACACCACAGACACCCACCAAAACTACACACCACACACATGCACCAAAAACCACACATATACACGCCCCACACACATACCCACCAAAAACCACACATATACACGCCCCCACACACATACCCACCAAAAACCACACATAATACACACCACAGACACCCACCAAAAACCAAACACACACACGCCACAAACCACATCACAAACACCCAGAATGTACACAACCAGAATATTATATGATCCAAACACAACATTTCCTCATGAACCAACCAGAACATCAAATCAGCCAAGCACAGAAGCCAACAGAACATAGCAGAGAAACCCAATAAAACATCTAATTAGCCAAAAGAACATTTGATGTTCCAGAAGAAGCTTATGAGATAAGCCTAAGGTGACCGACCATAAGTCAGAACTTCCACAGCCCAGTCTTCCACCTGATAGAGGGAGGGTCCATTTTGTCTTCCTCTCTCTGCACGCAAGCCGTGTCTATTCTCATGAGATATATTTCCCTCATCTCTTTTGTCCTTCATAATAAAATCCTGTTTCAAGAAACCGTGTTTCATAATACATTTAGAAAATTTCCCAGTACCTTATGTAGAGTTCATTCAAATACATTTCAGTATATGCCAACGAGGAGTGTGGTAGCTCTTCTTCAGTTTTGTACTTTGTGAAGTTGAAGAAAGTTTTTGACCTTTCTTTATATACGACCAATGGGCGCTCTAGTAAAATAAAGAACACCACATTGCTTGATTATTGGATTTACATATCCAGAGAGTGATTTACATTAGAAATAACGATTTTTCAACGTTTGTAAAACCTGAAGGCGATATGCAAAATTTAGCGACTTTGCTAAAACAACGTGTCAGTATTCCTCTACTTGAATAAATCTACAAAGGATTAACATTTTATTTTACGTTTTACCTTGAAAATGGCAACAGAGATGTTTGCTCTCGGTAAATAGAAGTGGAAAAGGCTTGTGTGTTTCAGCATTTCATTTATTACATATATCTGGTGAAATTCTAAACTGGCGCCGTCCTGACAGTTTCCAATCTATCTTTAGATGTTGTTTGTGACTTCCATCTATCTCGATTTTAGACGTTTCTGACTTCTATCTCTTGCTTCAGCTCAACTCTTAATCTATTACAGAGTTTTATTTATTTATCCTCAGTTTTTACAAAGTACATTACATATGGTGATGTAATGACACATGTCAATCATGCGTATAATCATTTACAGATGTGTTTCTATTATACAACATGAAAATCTTGTTTTAACTTATATACAATATGGGGTTGTTGGTTTAAATTACATTAAGGAACAGGTTAAATCAAAGCTTAGTTGATTTCTGTTCCACTAGATGGCGCTCTGCCATCTAAAAAAAGGCTAATGTTATTGGTCAGGATATATATATACTTTTAGAGATTTTATTTTATATATTACAACACTCCCCCTTTTTACAACACAGAAGCCTTTTTAAAGTTTTAACTACATTTCTTTGACATAAAAGACTAGCTTTTCTTTACATTCTTTATTCTTTATAAATACAAATTATAAGTTGGTGTCTCAGATTTGATGAAATATTTGTTTACTGGTCTGTACAATGTTGCATATTTCCCGTATATAGTGAAGTCATCATGGAAGAAATCCGACTGAAGAATTATGGAAATCAAGGGACCATAAACCGGTAGTAAATCAGGGTCGTAACATTCCCATAGGGATCAGATTTACAGCATCTACCTTAAGAACAAGGATTACATGGCTGTTTTTTGTCTTCAATCCATAGACTGGCCACAGATGTCTTGGGAACAAGGAATTTAGAGTGCTGATCTTGTTACCATGGCGAGCATTTTAATTGTTATTTGGTTGTAATGGAGAGATCAATTCTCTTGAGACTTTGCATTTTATGTTTTTACCTGAAGCTGGATCCATGTATGAAAGAAATTTCTTTTCATTAGGATTTACTCTTTTTTATGTTTATTTATGTTTATATTTACTCTATTTATGAGTTTTTGATTGTCTTAATTAAGTTTTTTCCTGTATATAAATTTATTTATTACTATTGAAAATTAAACAATTTCTACTGCCCTTTCTGCAATGGAAAAATTAATGGGAGGGCCTGGCTCATCACCGTTGGGAGGGTTCACCACTGATGAACCAGGCTCTATCATTAATTTTTCCATTGCAGTAAGGGGAGTAGAAATTGTTTAATTTTCAAAAGAATCATACGCGTCTATAATAGTTTCGAATTTTTCATTACAGATGGTGCGCTAATGCAACATAATAAATTTATATATTACCATTAAATGTGATTAACTTTTACCTTTTTATTATTTTCATCTTCAAACTCCATATATACGAGTACTATATTTTGACAAAATAAATAAGGAATTAAGGGCTAGGTTTCTTTTTACATTTTTTTTTATTTCTCGAGCTTACGGGCTAAACATGTCCTTCAACACGGAGACTTAAAAGTAATACTTCTTGTACTTGAAGTATTACTTCTTGTACTTGAAGTATTACTTCTTGTACTTGAAGTATTACTTCTTGTACGTGAAGTAATACTTCTTGTACTTGAAGTATTATTTCTTGTACTTGAAGTAATACTTCTTGTACTTGAAGTAATACTTCTTGTACTTGAAGTAATACTTCTTGTACTTGAAGTAATACTTCTTGTACTTGAAGTATTATTTCTTGTACTTGAAGTAATACTTCTTGTACTTGAAGTAATACTTCTTGTACTTGAAGTAATACTTCTTGTACTTGAAGTAATACTTCTTGTACTTGAAGTAATACTTCTTGTACTTGAAGTAATACTTCTTGTACTTGAAGTAATACTTCTTGTACTTGAAGTAATACTTCTTGTACTTGAAGTAATACTTCTTGTACTTGAAGTAATACTTCTTGTACTTGAAGTAATACTTCTTGTACTTGAAGTAATACTTCTCGTACTTGAAGTATTACTTCTTGTACTTGAAGTAATACTTCTTGTACTTGAAGTAATACTTCTAGATCTCCGTGCTGAAGGACATGTCAGCCCGAAAGCTCGAGAAATAAAAAATATGTAAAAATAAACCTAGATACCTTAATTCCTTATTTATTTTGTCAAAGTGTGAAAGTAGGAAGATTCTTTATTATAAGACTATGCGTTTCAATAAAATATTTTGTATGCGCGTTTTTACCTAAAGAAAAGTTTTGACTTCTTTTTACTCTTATAATTAAAAAAATATGCAAATTTTGACTCAACTTAGGTTGGGTAACCGAGGTAAGTGCAACGTCTTCTTTCTTCTTCTTTCTTATCTCCACTCAATCATATTAGTGTATCAAGTTGTGACCCTTGATGGTGTATGTTTGACAACCATCATGACTGGGTGAAGTAGAATGTCTTTGTCATTAAGACTGGGAGCACTACTCAGTGGCAGGCCGAAAGTGCAACGTACGCCCTCAATATGAATTGATACGGCAGTTCTATTAGTAAACCCCTGAGAGGTTCTTAAAAACCTAAAAAATGATATTTCATTTTTCCTTGAATATTATTTTAAATTTGCCAAAAATTCTATACCTTACCCACAATTATTTAGTAATAGCTGACCGTTTCCAATATCAGTTCCATGCAATAAAACTGAGTTTCTATTTACATATTGTTCCCTATAAATACCAATTCTAAATCTGGCTTACTATCATTGAATGGGATATCTTTTTTTCTAGTCCGGGGTCTTGACTAAGTTGCTTATATGCCCTGTGTAACATTTTCAGAGAGTTCGAATATATAGTCACAATCTAACATCGCAACCCTAAAATGGATTTCCGTCAAGTTGTTATGCAAATAGAGAATTGCAAATATATATTTCCAAATTCTTCTTTGTAGATGCTGCGCGAAAATCTTATTTTAGGAATAAATAAATAGGCTTTCTTGTGAAAATTTATTTTTACATATTTGTCGACTATGTGCATTAGGGATTGTCAACATTATCATCGAACCTTTTTGAATCGGATGGAAAACTATTTCAACTCTTTATATTTATAAATCGAGAATATACAATCCACATTTCTGGCTCACACACATGATATATGACATACAGGATTATTAGATGTTTGTAAACACAATATACAAATAAGGGCTAGAGAGTCCCGAAGCAATAAATTACACCCACAGTGGGTCCCATTATAAATCAAAAAGGTAATTTCCTGGTAGGAAGGGGGGGAGAAAACATTAAAAGTAAAATAAATGAAATCAACAAACCACGGCAATATGTAATTGGAGGGAGGATATGTAATTGGAGAAATCCTGGTGATTAAATATTTTCCCACCACCGCAGAATAATGCCGAGGACAGCTGTCACAGCGAGACAGGTCGTTCATCATCGCGGGACGTATTCATCATCATTGAGCAAACGCTGAAATTGTCATCCTCCATCACACTCCCCCTACCCTAATATGTAAATAGGTGTCGGGACGTCTTCCTCTAACTATGCAACTTGGTCTCTATCAAATATTATGACAACAGCTTACAATAAGGGAACCTTCTCTATCAAAGAGAATAACATATTTAACTTCGATTTAAAAACAAGTTGTAAAAACATTTTTCTACATTGACTATGTGAAAAAAATATTGATAGAGGACTTGGCTCATCAATGGTTAGCCCTCTTAGCTCTTTCGCCTGGTTTATTAATAAATAATTAAAAAGGCAAATAAATAACCGAACTCTAGCAATATCCACCTAAAGTCCACACTCAGTAGAATATATAGTCGCAATTTTATAAACTTCAAATTATACGAGCATGTGCAAATAAGAAATCTTAGATTGGTGACAGCCAGCTATCGGATGGAATATTGACAAAAATAGATTTTTATTTATATGGGATAAAAATGAACTCTGTCAATATTATAGATTTTTAAAAAAGGCTATTTGTTGATATTTATTCCGATAGATGGCGCAAGCCATTGACACCTTTCAGTTACACGATCAAGGGAGACCTTTTTTTTTATCTATATATATATAAATGAATGTATGTGTGTGTGTGTGTGTGTGTGTGTGTCCTTTATGCCTGACCAAACCACTCATTGGAACGCCATGAAACTTTGGGAAGTTATTTAGCATAGTACTGGGAAGGTTTCTAGCAAATAACTTTTCGCCTAAAATAATCAAGATATATTCTAATTTATCTGTTATAATTCAACAATCTGCTCTAAATATTATCATGATGATACGATGATTTTGTAATGTAGAAAATTAGGAAAGACAAAATTAAGGATGACACGGCAATTTATTTGAGACAAGAATAATGATACAATTCCAAGGCAAGATACTATTCCTTTAACTTCCAATTACCGAGGGAACCAATTAATATTGATTTTATTCAAATTATCGAGTATTGTTCAAGGGACCGGGAAAAAAATGTTCACTTTATCGAGAGATTCGTTAGACAAACCTTTACTCGGGTAAAACCCGGGCGAAGCCGGGTACATCCGCTAGTTAAAAAATAAAATCTACCGACATTTTTAATGGAATTATCTAATTATTTTTGGTTAATTATCTATACACAGTTTAGTTTTACTTATTTTAATATTCGTTAACTTTAATCGTTTTCATTTTGTGCGTGCGTGTGGAAATAATACTTGTTTATAGATAATATGGAGTATCTTTCATATTTACACATACCCCTTAATACACTTTATGCATATATGTAAGTATATACACGCGCGTAATTTCACACATGAAAACTGTTATGTGAAAAACCACATTAAAATTTTAAAAAATAATAAAAGAAGAAAAGGGGTGTTAAAACAATCATTTCTTGCCTTTTCCGTATTTTTTAACGCAACACGAGTATGCAAATCTGAGACCTACAAAAGAGTTTTATTCGGTGGCATAAATCCTGGCGTAATTATGACACATCAGGGAGGAGGGATGAGGACATTTTTTTGTCACCAAGATGTCCCCAGCCTAATCTCCCAATCGCATGCGGAACCATTATTCCTCAGCTTTTAATCTCGACACCAATAGCATTTCCATAATCCTCTTTGAATTTTTTACCGCAGGATTATTCCGGGACGAGGAATGTGAGAAGAATTACTCCTCTTTTACCTAGCCTTTTATTTTAACCACCAGTGTGATGTATTATACTTTACTCAGTTAGACTTATATGTAAATATGTTTTTATGGAGTAGCGAGTATTTCTGCTGAAAATAAACTATTTTATAGAAAAATTCTAACTGTATAAATTCCTATTTTAATTTTATACACTTATTCAAAACTATATAATATCATTTCGATAAATAATGTAAATAGTATTTTGTATATTAAACCTTTTTTTTATCATGTTGAGAAAGATCGTTACCTCGAAAGATAAAAATTTGCATAACCTGTCGACACTTTAAATTGTTTTGGAAAGGGAATGCAACATCTCTCTTTTATTTATATATATATCCCTATTTAATCTTTAAAAATAAATATTTATGAATTTATTTTGTATTTACCTTTATATAACCTTGAACGATATAATAAAAGTAGTTTCAATCTCAATCTCTCTGTAGTGAGCCATTTCATCATTACAGTAAGGGCAGTATAGAAAATTGATTTATTTTTGAAAGAATCATACGCTTTAAAAATAGTTCAAAACATATATGCATCTAAGAAGCACCTCTCCCTTTAATTGTGCATCAGAACGATAGCATTACCCTAGCAGAAAACTTTACTAATGATGATAAAGAATGAGTGACAACACCAGTTTCAGCAAATTCAGACCAAAAGCCAACATGTATAACTGGTATTGTGGCTTATTTTTTATCATCACTAGTAAAGTTTTTAACTAGGGTAATGCATAGTGCCATCGTTCTGATGAACAAGTAAAGGGAGAGGTGTCTATTTTGGTACATGAATATCATCCTCCCGCAACCTTGTGTTATAAACATATATACAAATATGGTATTACATATATGGAGAGAGAGGGAAAACGCACAATCCATCAAACATTGTAAGAAGTTGGAAACAGGAAAAAAGGTTGCCGGGGCATATAAAAAGTTTTAAATGAACCTAGCCTGGTTTTTTCCCTCCTCCTTCCCATGTTTGATATATTGGTTGTTGTATATTAAAAGATATTAGTTTTCATACATTCTCATAAGTCCGCTTTATAGAGCCGAATAAATAGTGGAGGAAGGGAGAAAAGTAGGAAAAATTTAACCTCAACCGTTTTTTTCTTCATTTTTTCGTTTAGGATTTTGATATATTAGTTTTATATATCAAAATGTATGCTAATATATACTGTTCCTATATATATGTATATAAGAATTATTTGAATAAATATTTAAATATGTGTATGTTATATTAAAATATTATTTTATTTAAAATTATATTTCATAGATCCAAATACTCTGCTAAATCGACCGCCAGAGGTCATGCTTCCCCTATAAAAACTCATTGTTGTTGTTTCCCGATGGCCTTTCATAACTTTTGGTTAGTAGCCTGTAAAACCATATTTTCTCTTTCCCAATGGCCGGCTCAAACCTTTTGTACCTTATGTAAATAAGTTTTCCATTTTTTTTTATTCTTACGCCTTAAGCCAGGCAGTACTTTTATCAAACTATGTTTTTTTATATATTCCTTTAGTTCAATTAAATTACTGATGAAAACTATTTTTATAATTATATTTTCAAGATTTTAACCACGACTGAATTAACATAGCATAATCCTCAAGATGATCAAAAATCAACAGAAATCTCATTTTTTTTATATAACATGTATATACTTTTATTATTTGTTATTGTTTGATCAATAGTTTAAGAAACATTTCTGTTGTGGGTCGGTGATGCAAAAAGAACAGCCAAATAAGTGATTTATAACTATGATATTATTTATTAAATATAAGGATATATATATATGATGGAAAAAGTGTGGCAACCGCACACAGCAGTATAACCAAAGGCAGGCTTAAAACTATATACAAGATGACGGCGGCAGGAAGGGGGGGGGGGCGTTCCCATTGGTCAGTTATCTTCATGCAGCGCCGCCAAGCGGCCGCGTCCACGCTTCCCTCATCAATTTCTCTATTTAAAAATAGTTGTGGTACAGCTTGTGACACGCTGACAAGGGCCACCAGTTCGAAACGTGTATGTAATTAGCTTCTCTTGATTTATCAAGATAGGGTATTTTGGCCAATTCTGGAATAATTAAAAATCAACGTTTAGTTGATATTTATTTCGACAGATGGCGCAAGCCATCAGAAACTTTTATTTGCACGATCAGGTGATGCCTTTTTTTTTCTTAATCTCTATGTATATAAAAGTCAATGTCTGTCTGTTTCGCGATAAACTCAAAAACTACTGAACCAATTGGTACCAAATTTTGCATGTCGCTTTTTATAAACCTGAGGAAAATTTTCGGCTATATTTTGATTAGTATTTTTGGCTATTTCTTTTTTTTTTTTTCATTTGAAGAACTTTTTTTACGCGGAG
This sequence comes from Cordylochernes scorpioides, assembly GCA_030710605.1. Taxonomy (NCBI): domain Eukaryota; kingdom Metazoa; phylum Arthropoda; class Arachnida; order Pseudoscorpiones; family Chernetidae; genus Cordylochernes; species Cordylochernes scorpioides. The sequence goes on from CP092884.1 coordinate 59,567,217, forward strand.
TAATCCGGAATGGAATGAATACCCAAATATGGCCATTTTTTATAAGCATCGGTTGTTCAGTGGTAGAATGCTCGCCTGCCACGCGGGCGGCCCGGGTTCGATTCCCAGCCGATGATTTTTTTTTTTACAATTTTTAAAACTCATTTATATTATATATAATATAAATATATATTATTATATCAACTATATTAATTAAATCAAATACCTAAACACTAATATAATACAATTTTTGCCAGCACACACACTTTTTTCCCTGTAGTTTATGTGTTACTTCTGTATTGCTATTCTATGGCACTTCTAATATTTATTATTGATGTACTTTCAGTATGAAGGAAATTGCAATCGGGGGAATTCTCGGGCGAAGCCGGGTCATACGTCTAGTAACTATATATAGTTAATCTATAGTTAAAGAGAGATGCATAAAAGTATTATTAATAGTTATTGTAACTGGATTGTTTCTGATTTTTAATTCTTGCACAGCCAGGCGTGCTAGCTTGTATTGTTGGCCAGTGCCGTTAACATAGGAGTAAACAAGCCCCCAGATACCATCATTCTTTTAATCACAATTTAAACAAAATTGTAAATGGCTCAACTTGATCAACTTTCTCTCTCCACGATACTAATTATTACAGATAACTTTCATCAACTTCCCTCATTGCTTAACATACTGTAAATAACTACCTTGCAATTTCTTCTATCTGCTTATGTTGTTGTTTATTTGTTTAATGTATATGTTTATTTAATGTTCTTTTTCCTAATTGTTTATTTTATTTTTGTTAATTCTGTTACCTACTCTACTACAATTATTGTAAATAGTTCCACGCGCAATTATCCAGATCGGATATAGCGTGTCTTGTTTGCAACTAGTAATAAATAAATAAATGTAAACAAAAAAAGCCGTAAATACGAAAATCTTAAAACCATAATTATTTTTTACAAGGAGGTAACAAAATTTATTTTTCCTTTATACCATCAAGTATAGTTATAAGGCAATGCTGATTGAAACAGAAAAAACAAACTTTGGATCATAGATCCCACGCAAGCGCGTGATAAGCTTTTGAGGAAAAGCACATAATCACAATTCTCAGTCGTTACTCGGCAAAGCGAATGAATAAAATTTCAAAAAATTATCGTTGAGATAGTTTTAAATGTTATTTTATCTACGAAGCTCTCTGTATAAAACTTGTGGCTTTCTAATGAGATTGAGATTCAAATATACCAATAGAGACAATATGTAAATATGTACTTCTAGGTTCTCTCATGTTTCATAGGAAATATTAAGACATCCCAACATATACTGTCATCAATAGATTCCATTGATATATTACAGATATTTCTAATGGAAAGTAAGGCTAAACATTCTACTACATACACTAGCCTATGGTTTTTAGACACTTGAAGGAGGCGAGCTTTCGAGTCTATATATCTTCTCCACCTTCTCCCCTCTTTATCTTTTTATTTTATTGCTTCCTTTTACTCATTCTATGAAATAGTATCTATTATTTTATAAGAAAATTAGAAGTATATCTTATATTACTTTTCTTTATACCTATATATAATCAAAAGCTATATATACACCCCTTATATATATAAAGGTTTTATAATATTTAATGAAAGTTATAGAAAACTTGATATCGTATTGAACTGCAGTAAAAAAAAAAATAAAAAGGGGGAGATGGAAATGGCAAAATCGCTTGGAGGGTTCCTCACTCATTAATCATGGCCTGCCTCTCTATTTCAAATTTTATACATTGTATAGTATAATATTTGCATATATATATCCATGAGATCCACAAGGGATCAAATAAGATTTTCACAATCTGCCAAAGTGGTGTTTAGCTGCTAAAGTTGCTAGGCCAAATCTATGACCGAAATATAGATGGAAATTTCAATTACTTTTTTAAATGGTGCAAATTTATTTTAAATTTCTTATATAAAGTGACAAATAAAAACGATTTGTTGACATATTGTCAATTACATCATTGTGCACAGTATGTAAAATTATTCTTATATATATAGATGGCGCATTATTTGCATATGTTACATGATGTAATGACCAAGAATAGATTGAAAAAAAGAATATCAGGCAAATAAACTAGGCGTCTTGTTTATATATATAAAAAGCAATATAACAAAGTATATATAAATAATTAGATAATAAAAGGCATATATTGGATTTAATAAAATATTTATTTTGCCAATATTTTATTAAATCCAATATATGCCTTTTATTATCTAATGAATTAAACATGGATTGCTCTATTTTCATAACCATATAAATAATTATAATGAACTATGGGGGGGGGGGGGGGGATTATAAAGAAAGAAATTCAGGGTGAACGTTGGGAAACTTGTGGAGGAGACTGCATCACTCAAACGTCGTCTGCTAGAAGTCCTTAACACTTATCACCTAATTATCTCTAGGAAATTAATTAGCCCTAAATTAAAGCCTTATCAATGACGTCAGAGAGAGAAAGAAACTAGCAATATAATAAATTTTGTAATACGAAATTAGCATTCAATGGAAAATTCCACTAATTAAATATCATACTCGAAAATACTACATATATATATATATGGGTGTGTGTATGCAACAAATCTTATTTGCACACAGCATAAGTTAATTGCATAAACAAAACCTAATTAGGTATAATGGCGGTCTAATTAAGATGCATAATGACGAAGTTTTTAGTGGAGAAACATTTTTGGGATGACATACTTTAACTAGTAAGTAAAAAAAACCTTGTTCAACGTTAAACCAGTCCTGAAAAATTTGCATAATTGGGTAATTTGAAAGTTAACCTTGAAATTGGAAGCTTCTCGGGATATTCCCTCAACTAGACAATTACTGGGAGGACACCGGATCTTTTTTTTTTCTTCTTAAATGAATTGATTCAAGATTCTATTTTCGTTTACAAAGAGTGTCTAGATTTCCAGTACAATTAATTAAAAAAAATTCAGTTTAACATTTTTTAATTACTAAGTTTGTGTTTTTTTCTCCGTAAAGTTTATCCGTACGTAGTTTAATTAAGGTATGTGTATATGTTAATAAATAATTTCAGAATAAAATTTATTGAATTATAACTTTCCCCTTTAAAATGCATTATATTATAAGTATAAGATTAAATATATATATAACAATATATATATAAATATATATGTCATGGTTTAATATAAATATGAAAAAATAATAAAAAATAATAAAAAAGTCAGGTGTTGATATTAAAAATAAAAATAAAAAAAGACCTATCCAGACCAGGAGCACATGTGCTTTACAGATGGCAGAGCGCCATCTAGTGGAACAGAAATCAACTAAACATTGATTTAGCCTGTTCCCTGATACTTGGCCAACCCAATTTCTTGATAAATCAAGAAAAGCCATCCACGAACGGCTTCGTTCTGTTGGTGCTCATCAGCGTGGAGTAGACTGTACCTAATAGTATATAATTAAAAAATCATTGTGGATATTGTTGCACTGGGCTGCGGTTTGGCAGATTCTTCAGTCTTGAGTCTCTCCTCAGACGTGTCTTGCATCTTTCCAGAACGTGTCTCAACCATCTTACAAGGTTAAACGAGTCAATAATAAGACAACTATAAATTTAGGTAGCACCTAGAATATCTCTTTATTTATCACATCAAAGTTTAAAGCATGTGGGGTATTTAGTGTATCAAAATACAAATGTTTTATAGTAATAATCTGTTTTATAAAAATAAATAAATGTATAATTTAAATTTTAAATATATTAAAAATAATATTATAAATAATTTTAAAAATACGCGCATTAATCATGATGCAACACTTCCCCCTCTCCAGAGGTCGTCACGTCCTCGTGAGTGACCTCATCAATTCTTTCAAAATAGGGTTTGAGTCTTGAGACATGGACAATCAATGGGTCTTGGCCAGGATTATCTTTCGGCTCAATTAAGTAATTTACGTTGGACAGCTTCTTTAATATTCGATATGGGCCAAAATATTTTCTCAATAGTTTTTCACATTTTCCTGACTGGTGTCCAAACTGCCACTAAACGTCCTGGTTCATAGATTCTCTCGTTGTGTTTTTTGTCATAGTTTCTTTTCATTCTTTCCTGAGTCTTCTCTGTGTTGTTAATGACTACCTGTCTCGTCCTTGCTATTTTATCTAAGTAGTTTTCTATATATTCGTCGTAATCGTCCATGTTATTGTCCGTTGGGATATTCTCGTCGTCTAAGAGAGACATGGGTTCCCTCCCAAACAACAGGAAAAATGGAGAGTAGCCTGTGGTTTCTTGAATTGTGGTATTATACGCGTGGGTGATAAAAGGAAGGATTTCGTCCCAGTTCTTCTGATCCGTATTCACATACATGCTGATCATATTGATTGAAGTTCTATTTAGCCGTTCCGTTAGTCCGTTAGTCTGGGGGTGGTAGCTCGTTGTGAAGCAATGTTTAACTTTGCACATTTTCATAACCTCCTTCATCAAATTGCTAGTGAATTGTGAACCTCTGTCGCTGATAAGAAATCTTGGAGCCCCGTGACGTAAAAATATATGTTCGATTAAAAATGTAGAGACTTCTTTCACTGTCGCTTCTGGTACTGCCTTTGTTTCAGCATACTTGGTATAATAATCCGTCAACACAATTATCCATTTCCTTCTTCTTTTCGTTGATGGCAAGGGGCCAACAAAGTCAATTCCGATTCTTTCAAAAGGGTAGTTAGCTGGAGGAATAGGTTGTAGAAGTCCAGATGGCAACTGATTTGAACCTTTCCGACTTTGGCAAAGATGGCACGTCTTTACAAATTCGGAAACATCTTTCAGCATGGAAGGCCAATAGTATTTATTCTTCAATCGGTATGTGGTTCTGGCGACGCCCAGATTGCCATTCAGCATATGGTTGTGGTATTCACTCATGATTTCTTTCCTTCTCTTCTTTGGCACTACCAGCAACCATTCTCTACCTTCAGGATTTGGATTTTTCTTGTAGAGACACCCATTTTCTTCTTTAAAGTTCTGTGTAATTGAACGCTTGTTTCCACTAAGGTTCTCCTTAATATTCTCAATAAAATCATCCTTTTCGTCTATTATTTGATTCAAAAATAGTCTTTCATAATCCTCGTCGGATTCGTTTTCTGGTAAGGGTCCTCTAGATAGACCATCAGCGTCCAGATGTTTTTTTCCCGATTTGTGTATAATTTCGAAATTATATTCCAGAATCTTCAGTGCCCATCGTGCTAATCGACCGGTCGGATCTTTTAAATTCTTAAGCCAGCATACCGTTCCCCCTCTACCGTCTAGAACCTTCCCGGTGATCTTGGGACGCTCAGTCGCTGTCTGGCAGCCGTTCGCGATGGAGCTTCCCTTTAGCTCTCCCGCCAAGTGCGAGTTGCGCTCAGTTATACGCTTTTTAAATGCGAAAAATAATTCTCCGGTCGAAATTCACCGTCAGTTAGTGGAAGTGTATGGTGAGAAGTGCATGGATATCAAAAATGTGCGGAAATGGTGCCGGGAGTTTAACGAGGGGCGGATAAACGTCCACGATGAACAGCGGTCTGGGCGGCCGAGTTTGCCGGAATTAACCGTGGCTCGAATCGACGAAATGGTGCGCGCAAACCGGCGGATAACCCTTGAAGAGATCGAGGATGGCCTGAATGAAGATTGCAGCCACTTCTTCGTGCACAAGATTGTGTCTGAGACCCTCGGCTACAGAAAGGTGTCCGCCAGGTGGGTTGACAAGTGGCTCAAAGAGGCGGCGGGAGAGTGGTACAACACCGGAATTACAAAGTTGGTTGACAGGATGAAAAAAGTGATAGAGTGTATATGTATATAAAGATGAAACCACTTTTACGTTATTTAAAAAGTTGAGTTTAGAGAAAGCAAATATATCCTTGCAATGTGACTGCCCGGAAAAATGACAGAAACAATCAGGATGACCTGGTACATCTCCCAGCGGTGTTTTGTATTAAACATTCCACATATATAATGTCACTATATTAAAAAAATGTCGATGGAGGAATGGTCTAAACTATCGGCAGCCATGTACCGGGTTCGAATCCTGCATTGGGCTCGTTTTTTTTTATAATTAAAAAAACTGCTAAAATGCGCCCGATACAAAAGTCCAACCCCACAACTGAGTACAAGGTATCAAACGGGGCTCTGGCACGATTGTAAATACAAAAGTCGAACTGCTTTCTACATGTGTCGATATGTGATGTACTTACAGTAAAAACATCCGTCAACTTCTACCCAACATGATTATCATGGCCTGTATCACGTGTACTAAGGATTTAAAAAACATAAAAAAAATAGGAAAAATAGTACAAATGTGATATTGTACTGGAATAAGGTGCATAATTATGAAAAAAGGCATCTCCTTATCGTGCAACTGAAAGCTGCTGATGGCTTGCGCCATCTATCGGAATAACCAATAATAATAAATCAACGAGAATAGTTGCTATTTATTCCGATAGATGGCGCAAGCCATCAGCAACTTTCAGTTGCACGATAAGGAGATGCCTTTTTTCTCATAAAATAAAAGGTTTATTCACGGGAATGTCTTGCTTAATGGAACTATGCAAATTGGTTTTGTAATTGTGAGAAATATGCAGATTAGGTTAGTATTTTAGAAAAATAAGCCATTTATATATGGTACGTTATCATCTTATAAATAACCTACTATAACAAAACATAACATACCTTAGGAACCATTCAGAACTTTTTACCTACCAAACCAAACATCAACTAAAATAAATACAATTTAATAACAATAGTATAATATATGCAACCCAAGAATAAACGTATCATTAAACGGAAGACAAGAATCTTTTATTTGGAAACGCTACGAGCCCTCGGGCAAACGCCCCTCTACAGGTTTGACGAAACACTGTTTGGTGTTTCGTCAAACCTGTAGAGGGGCGTTTGCCCGAGGGCTCGTAGCGTTTCCAAATAAAAGATTCTTGTCTTCCGTTTAATGATACGTTTATTCTTGGGTTGCACGCCGGAAGAGTTTCAAGTGCTAGTATAATATATGATTATAAAGAAAAACATATTTGCATATTGGATATATAAATATGATTAAATAACCGCTACAGCCATTGTTATTTAGTTTTCCTTTAATATTTTTCGTATAGAAAAAAAAAAGAACATTAATTGAAAAAAATCTACACAAATAGGATTTATATAAGTAAATATTTACAAACTTTAAGCCATGATATGTAAATACAGACCCTCTAATATATCTATTCAAAATAGAACCAATATAAGTTGAAACAAGTTTATATATGTAACAAAAACACACTGCATTTCAATCACCATTCCAACAATTAAAGAGGGTTAAAAACGGCGCCATAAAAATACCAAAGTAATAAAAAAAAAGAACTTTCCCAAAGCGTATAAAAAAACTGTCAATTAATATTCATCAAGGTAAAAGTGTAAATAAATAATATAAAAAATGGAAGATGTTTAATAAGTTTTGGAGGGAGATTATAATATCAATTCATTCATTAGACGGCTCTCCTGTTTCCACGACATAAATACATCCAGCTCAACCGTTTTTTACAACGCCCCATATCATAGAATAATCATAATTAGTTATGGGATAGCTTTCACGCAACCATTGGTGTGAATGTTTTATAGGTTTCTCGAATAAGTTTTTTACTAATTACAATAGATAGCCGTGTGAAAATTTGGCTGTTTGTATTCAGATTGTTTTTTTTTTATCTATTGGCTATACATCGTTTACACACCTCGTCTAATTAGTATTAATAGAGGGGTTAGATACATCGTGTAGGTTGTGATATTGTTAGCACGATATTGTTGCATAGTTAGGTGAACATATGTATATATGTTATTAATTATAACGTATTTATAAGTTTCTCATACTCTCTCTCTAATATATTGTGTGTACATTTATATATAATTATATGAATATATTTTGTAAGAATAGATTATTATATAGCTATAAATGAATTCTAATAAAAATTCTGTAAAAAAATTAAGGTTAAAAACAGTTTTAATAAGCAAAAAAAAAAAGAAGCAAAAAAGGGGTGAAAAATATAGATGTTAGAGCCTATAATTGATACATTCATATAAATGCATAAATAATATATATAATATCTCAAATATTTATTTACTCTCCTTTTCTACTTAAATATTTTACAAGGCAATAATTATCAAAAGTTTTTACACTTTTTACAAAATTTATTTTTAAATAGAGTTATTGTGTGTACTATATTATGCCATATTCTGATATAAAATATTATATAATATTAAATTAAAATATTTTATATTCAAATGTGTGTCGATCACACATAGGTGGCAATAAAGTTCATACACAGAGTTCGGCAGTTACGCGTCATTGCGCAGGAACAAAAGAACTGAAGAAATGAAGATTGTTAGAGTAGAGAAAAAGAGTAAATTATATATGAGTATATATATACTATATATTTTCTATTTTAAAAAAATATTTTTTCACATATACATGTATATATCGCTTGACTTAATTATTCATCCCAAGTTTTTTAATTAGAAAAGATTGTGGGGGTAAACAGATTATTTTCATATGATTTCTATGATTCACCAGCTATTTTAAAATAAATATTTAGAATCCTATTTTTTCCTCTATTAATACAAAAATCTCAGCCAATCATTTTGGTTCATCCAATATGTACATAAGTACTCGGAAAGTGTAAATTTTCTGCCTCTATAAAAGTTGCGAATAAAAACGTAAAAGCCAAAGACAGAATATCTCTCAATGTATAAACTAACTTTCTCACAGTTTCAATTTCCCATATATCTAAAACCTATTTGCATATATATAAACGTCATAACTTTGACATCTACTCATCTTGTAATTGAAAATTGATGATGACCAACCCCATCTATCGGTTAACATTATAACATAATTATTTTTCAATTTTATGTAGGTAAGAATATAAGCAGTATCCCTCTATTCATATCGACAAGTAAAACAACTTCCTACCGTCCTTACTGCAATGCTGGAATATTGGGAGGGCCTGGCTCATCAGTGAGGAACCCTGCTATCCCGTTTAATCAACAAGATCGTTCTACTAATGTATTCTGCACTATATAAAAGACACTAATAGAATGTAGGCATATTCATTTCAACTTTTATATAAGTTATTTTAGAATTTTTATTTCTTGTTTTGTACCGCTAGACATTTTTCCTTATTTACATATGTACTGGAGAATATAGATTGACAAAAGACAATACTTCATTAATAAACTTTTGAAAAGGGCGACAGTGGGTAACCGAAACGTCAAAAAGTCAATAAAGGTTTATATAAAGGTTTATGAAGACTTCAAAACTGGAATTAATCAAAATCCAACCTACAATTATCACAATTTTGAAAATAGAGCAATCCATAAATAAATCTTTAATTGAAAAGGCATATATTGGATAAAAATATCATTTATTTTACCAATATTTCAGTTGTCTGAACGCCAACTTTTATCAAGGTGTTATAACATATTAATGTGTAATAATACCTTGATAAAGGTTGGCGTTCAGCCAACTTAAATATTGGTAAAATAAATGCTATTTTGATCCAATATATATCTTTTTAATTAAATTATGACAATAGTTTTAGTTTCAAGATCAGGAGATGCCTTTTTTTTCGTAATTAAGTATATTTTCTCTCGTTGCTTCTTTGTTATTTTATTTGAATAAGAAATGCTGTATTGGATTGAAATATACTAATTTTCTCTCGCTTATTCCCCTATTTTTTCCGATAGGTGGCTTTATTCCATCATCAATGTTTTCTATCACTTTCATAAAAAAACCTCTGTTTTCATTATTACCATCCTAATCCTTTTTATGAAAGAAAGTACAAAAGTGAAATTGTACTGTGATCTGGTTGAAAATTTACGATAAAAGGCATCTCCTAATTGTGCAATTGAAAGTTTCTGATGCCATCTGTCGGAATCTGTCAAATAATCATCAAATTTTAGTGTTAAAAACAGAATTTTTTTTTAACTAATGTCCATTACATTCCCTTTGTCTCATATCTAGACGTGTAAAACACTTCATACAAAGGTTTAAAAACACATATAAAATCTACAATTCTTGTTCGACCTTCGAACAAAATGGACGGTGGGTTTCCAGTAGTAGGTAAAATGGATATTGTAGATATATTTATGATTATCTTTCTAACCTGAAAGGTTTTTTTTTCTTATCCCTAGTACACGTGGTATAGGCCATGATAATCATGGTGGGTAGTTAGCGACTGCACCTGAAAGGTTCAGGTTCCTAATATATATTATTGTTTATCTCTTTTTTATTTTTGATTACCTTTTCTTTTATAATATGTTTATAACTGTTTCTGTTTTAAAAAAAAATGTAAATCGATGCAATTATCCCTAGCCGGAATATCGCGTTTTGTGTGTTGAAATAAATAAAGTAAGGTAAATGGATAAGACACAAATTGAAAGTAAAATTAACTCAATTGGGGAGAAGACATATCTCTCTCTTCAACAAATTAGTTTAGTGAGCGTGGGGGGGAGGAAGGTGTGAAAAAAAAAAAAAACCTACATCCATCTTCCACGGCTAATGAGATTCATGTGGTGAAAGAAAACTTTCGAGTTGAGGACCCTCCTCACGCCTCGACCCTTTTGCTAATTCTCTTCGTTCCCTTTGTCCCGCCCTTCTCACTTTTCTCAAACGCCCTCTTTTGTTATATATAGCACTCCCGTTAAAGGAGGTATATTGAATTATTGTTTTTTAATTAAGAAAACAAACCTTTTTTTTACACTTTTTTCGACATTCTTTTTTTTTTCTTCGGATAATTCATCAAAACCTACTACTGGAAACTGTATTGTGATGATTGAAAAATTTGATAAGAAAGGGCTTGGCTCATCATTAGTGAACCCTATCAGAGATGGTTCAAATCACATTAATAGGTACCGCTCAGCAAGAGAAACCTAGTTCATGATAATTGAACAAGGAATAATATGTGAAGGCTATTCACATATTAAATAATTTCCCTGACTGTCGGGAATCGAGCGTGTTACCCTCTCATCCACCGACTATTTATTCCCTATCAGAGATTTCGACAGTTTTATCTCCAGAGAGCTGTACTATAATAATGGAATGTTTTTTATGATAATGTCAATTTTTTATAAGGCTGTTGCAGAACATGAGAATATGTGGGTAGGTTCCACAGCAGGACAAAACGAATTCTCTTACACTGTATATTCCGTATCTCCTTCGACCGTAATTGTCCTAATTATTGGAAGTAGTTGTTGACAATGAGGAGACACAATGGTGTTGAATGTGTTGACACACAATTCTAACAGCCAATCAATATCGAAGGATGATCCATTCACTCTCTCCTAACTTTCTCCTTCCTCAGACACACCACCTGGACACCACCTCCTAAATATCAAAATACGAAACTATTATAGACGCAATGTGAAAAAATAGTACAAATGTGATATTGTACTGGGATAAGGTTCATAAATTATTAAAAAGGCATCTCCTTATCGTGAAACTGAAAGTTGCTGATGGCTTGCGCCATCTATCGGAATAATTATAAACTATTCTTGTTGATTTCTAATTATTCCAGAATTAGCCTTTTTCATATATTATAGACACGTATGATTCTTTTAAAAATAAAACAATTTTACTGCCCTTAGTGCAATTGAAAAATTAATGGGAGGGCATGGCTCATTAGTGGTGAACCCTCCCAGCGGTTTCGCCAGTTTAATCTACCATACCGCTGTTATATTGCATTTTTGGAACTTCCTTTTATAGTGATACTGTTGCTAGACTCTTGGAATGGGTATTTTAGATGAACTATGGACATAAGCTTTGAGGACAGTAGAATTACATATAATTATAATATCGTTTTGAAAATAGAGCAAATAATAAATGAATCTTTAATTAAAAAGGCATATATTGGATCAAAATATCATTTATTTTACCAATATTTCAGTTGGCTGAACGCCAACCTTTATCAAGGTGTTATAACATATTTAAAGTGCGTCAACAACAAACTCAGCGCCACATAACGTCAACAGATTTAAGTTTTAAAACTATTTTGTTATATTCAATGGGGAGAAAAAATTTGATATATATTTATATTATGGACAAAATAAATTTTGTAAAAAAAAAATTATAAATATATAATATGCTTCGAGTAATTGCTCTTCCGCAATCATCGTTCTGTGGATTTTATTGGAACAATTATATCTTACACAGTATCATGTGAGATAGGCTTATTCACGATTCCACTGCAATGAGAGAGAGCTCGGACGTCTTATTGTGACAAAACAAGCTTTCGAGAAACGATTCTCTTCTACTGACGGTTTATCAAAGATATGAAGAAGAAATACAAACTGTTTAACTAAAAATAAACGAACGGAAAAATATGTCCAGGGTAGTCTAGTGGACATGGCATCTGCCCGGTAAGCGGAACACTGTGGGTTCGATTATCATCCCTGGACACTTTTATTTTTCCGTTTATCATCATTACTCTTCACAATTCATCCTTTCATACTTCATCCCTAAGGTTAGAAATAATCGTTATTTTTCCTTAAAATAAATTTCGATTTTTCTTTCAAAAGAAACACATGCGGGATAATTTTCAAATGTCCTTTTGCAATAAAAATAAATTTATCGTTAAATTTTAAAATTAATTTCTCTTTATTATATACATTAAGTATATAATTAATTATATTAATTAAGGGAATAACTTATAACTTAATATTGATGCGAATTTTTCCTGTAGAGTTTTGTGTTTCATGATCTCTATTAAAATGAAGGTTACCACTCCTGTTAAAATTGACGCGACAACTAAACGATATCTCCGCTTTCTGAGTTTGCCAGAACTGGTGTTGTTTTTTTTGTCACCAACCCGAGTCCGCTATTTTGCGGAGGTCAATAGATTGCGTATAGATTTAGCGTCTATTTTGTCGAGAGAGGTGACATTTAATTTTATATATTTCTGAATAATAAATAAAGTATAAAAAGTTCTAAAACTGCTGTAAAACCTTTCATTTTTTTATTAAACTTTCGGAGAAATCTCCTTTATCAAGAAAACATTCAAAATTCTGAAGAATTACTAAATTGCATATCAGCTTTCGATGAAGATCTAACACAGATGCCACTATCTGTTTCTGAAAGTATGATAGTATTAAAACAATTTACAAGAATAAAACTTTTTATAATACAATATAATGCGGCTTATGATTGTAAAACGACATTGGAAAATATCCCGCTTGAGTTTCTTTCAAACGAAAAATCGAAATTTATTTTTAAGGAGAAATAACGATTATTTCTAACCTTAGTGATGAGGTATGAAAGGATGAATTCTGAAGAGTAATGATAAACGAAAAAATAAAAGTGGACATGGCGTCTGCCCGGTAAGCGTAACACTGTGGGTTCGATTCCCATCCCTGGACACTTTTATTTTTCCGTTTATCATTACTCTTCACAATTAATCCTTTCATACCTCATCTCTAAGGTTAGAAATAGTCGTTATTTCTCCTTAAAAAATAAATTTCGATTTTTCGTTTAAAAGAAACTCATGCGGGATAATTTACAATGTCATTCTACAAGAATAAAACTATTTCTAATAACTATTTAAAATAAAGATATTTGAATAAATTAAACAATTAGAAAAATTTCCAGAGATGAGTTTCTTTTGATTTCAAATACCATCTCAAGGTTTCAGGCATCTCTGTTCTCTACAGGAGAACTTATATAATGTATAAAACGTCGCCTGATGATAAAACAGAAGCTTGAGATGGTTTTAAAATAAAACGAAACTCAGAAATATTTTTCAATTGTTTAATTAATTTTCAGAAGATTTAAATCAATTAAAAGATATTTAAAGCAAATAATTTAACTTCAATATAAATATATATTCAAAATATGTTAGAAATAACAAGAAATTACTTAGTATTTGACTAATATCGTCATTGGAATGTTAGAGATGGGGAAGTTGTGGTAGTGTTCCGGTCAAATTTCTCCAATCCATTCATCCACCAGGAGGATGTATTGACAACACAAGAGTACCATTGTTAGATGGCTGGCTATATTTCTTTCATTGTTGGCTGATGCTGTGTTATTGGGAGTATACATTTATAGATTCCAGCTATCCACAGTGTTATTGTTTGGGGGGGAGGTTTTAGACAGTTCTACCTAAATGGAGTATTGGACATATTTCCTGATATATACGTAAGCAATCCTGACACAGCCACACTGATAGCTATTAATTCAAATATAGATATAGAACTACCCTTTAAGATTAATATAGTTATAGTGAAAAATCAAGATTTTTTTTGTACATAAATTTACATTATTTGACAATATATCCCGACAGATGGCGCAAGCCATCAGCAACTTTTAGTTGCATAATCAGAAGATGCCTTTTTCTCAATTTATTCACCTGATCCCAGTACAATTTCACTTTTGTAACAATATTTTCAAACAAAAGTTGCATATGTGTAGTTATTACAGTAAACGAAAGTAACTAACTATGATTGTCATTACCATGTGAACTTGCGATAACTATATATAAAAATTACTATAAAGAAGGATAAAAGTGTTATATAAAAAGAGAGGCATTTTTATTTTATCTCTTTTCAGGCAAAAATTCCTTCCCCACCTACATACACATGTATATATGAGAGAGAATAATATTTCATTAATAGGTTCTAAAAAAACGTTATAAGTATGGGGTATGGATTCAAAATTTAAATTAAAAAATGAAATTCTGATTAAAAATCACAAATATGTGAAAACCCCCAAATGAGAATATGTTAAGCTAAGTGATGAAGTCTAACATGAAAGAAAATGTCTTGAAGCTATTCTCAACAACTAAGTTAGAACCCAGACATCTTTGGGCAGGAACTTTCACATAAAACTTTTTTTCTTTAATGGATCAACGAATGTTATGCAATTAGGGTATGTCAAAGTAAAATCCTATTATATATAAAACAGACTTAATAATAAACTTTATAAAAGGTAATCTTTTTTTTTTTGTATTGACAAAAATGTATTTAATAATTTAATTTGTTTATAGGGAAAAGAAATTAAGCACAAATGAGATCAGGCATCAACCTGATAACCATTCCTATCAATTTGCATATATACTGGGCGTGAATCACTCTCTATGTACCTTATTAAGTCCAACATTCCGATTCTTAGTAAACTCATTTGCATATATACGGGTGTCAGAGAAGCTTGATGTTCTGCAATACATTTATTTAATGACGCATATGCTAACTTTCGGCAAGCTTTAAGCTCGAAAACTCTCCTATATAGCATTGAAAAAACTTAATTTGCTTAATCAATATGTGTATTAATTGCATATAGTGTTACCTCTAAAAAAGATATATAAATATATGACGTAAAGTTGAGGTGGGATGACATTTATGTACCGAAAGAGGCACCGTCCCCGTTAAATATGCATTAAAACAATGCAACTGGTGTTGTGACGCATTCTTCATTACCACCATATAACGTTCTATGCTTGGGTGATGAACCAATATGCAATGTTTTAATGTAGCTTTAACGGGAATATCTCCTCTTCTGGTATATACAGCCTGCCAACGCTGACAAGGGCCAACAGCCCGAAACTCGTTCGAGGTTTGCTTTTATTCATTTATCAATAAAATTTGTTGGCTAAATATCACGGAACAAGTTAAATAAACGTTTAGTTGCTTTTTGTTCCACTAGATGGCGCTCCGCCATCTAAAATGCTCACGTGAGCGGTCAGGATATGTCTTTTTATTTGTTAAATATATATATGTGCATGTATATATCGGGAGAAGTTGACATTCTGTGCTCCAGGAACCCGGGTTCTTCCGGGTATGAAGAGCTAAGAGAATATGCAACTTATCCTGCTATCGACCTAATTGCATATTACGCAGTTGAACCTATCAAAGTGAGACACAGATACGATAGCAGCCTACGGGGTTGACACAATAACAATGATCCTTCTAGGTCTACCTCTATAAGGCGTCATCAAGGTATACACAGGTCCAATATCGTGGAGACCTACAATCATTTCTTCTTTATTTGCATATAAGAGGAGTTGCATAAGGTTTAAGTTCAAGGATGACATTATCTGACCTTACAGGCGCCTTTGTCCTATGTAATCCCTCGTTTCATCTTGGAAAATGTCGTCCCATGTGTCTTCCCAATCCGCTTAAATAATAAGATATCATAGTTGAGCTATCACCTCCGGTATCACTCTAATTCCTATCAATGAATTATGCTTCTTTTTTTAAATTTGACCCTTGTGTGTGTGACCACTCTCCGTATCGGGCGGAGTACGTGCATAAAACACATTAGTGTAATCCCCCATTTAAGAGCTCGAATATGCAACAGGGTTATCTTTATTTGCATCGAAGAGGCAATTTGGAGATTTTTATTTTCAAAAAAAAAAAAAAAAGGTTTCCGGAAGTGTTTCTTTCAACTTAAAAGGAATGCTATTGTTGTAAAAGCCGCAATTCAATTTGCATTTGAGAGAAGAACTACAGACAAAGTCATAAAATTTACATAACCATTAGCTTTGTGGCGTCTGCCCTATGACAGTGGTATATAGGGAACATGTGCCGGGATGTTACCATGTAGGAAGAGAAATTATGGAAACTGTTTCCTCTGTTAAGGAGAATGAAAATTTGAAGATTTTAGACGGTACTCATATATCATTATGTTCTCGTTTATAATATCTGCATATGGAGAAAGATAAAGTATTAAAGTATTTAAATATTCTTTCTATGATATATACATGTTGAACCCTACTCCTCTATTTGCATATTGTTTACTGTTAACTGATAAAGATTGTTAAAGAACGAAAGTTCTCAAAACTCTCCGTGAATTAATAAATGTTTGGCGAAAGGTGTATATATATATATATATATATATATATATATATATATATATATATATATATGTTATATAAAAATTGTATTTAATTTTAAAATTATAATTCCCAGAACAAATTACTCTGTTCAAATTGACCGCCAGATGTCGTGGCTTTCCCTATATAAAACTCATTGTTGTTGTTTCCTGTTGGCCGGCTCAAATCTTTTTGTAGATATGTAAATATGTCTTTCATTTTATTTATTCTACTCGCATTAAATCAGGCATTACTTTCTCTCTTAATTATGTCCATTAGCACAATCAAAGCAAATTGTGATTAAAATTGATTCTATTGTATTTCTACCACGACTACACAATAACATAAAATACTAATGTATCCAAAATATAATCAGCATCAGTAAGTAATAATTCTATATTTCAATAATATTCCAAAATCAACATGAATCCTTTTTATAATATATATATGGAGTAGTAAAGAAAGAGGTTGCCTGGACGGCATACATATTTCTTGTGAAAAATAACACGTGAAAGTTATTTTTACGGACCTTTCGGTCTATGTTTCGACGATATTTTCGATAGGATATTATTTAAAAAAGATTGTAGCAAGATTTAAAATAATGTATTCAAAATGTTTTTTAAAAAATATTCTGACAATAACAAAATGTTTTGTTCGGAAAATTTTGACTAGAAAAAAATATCTGTACTAAAAAAGGACAAAAATATTCTAACGCCGCACTATTAAGCGGCATGACCGACTTAAACGAATTGTAACAGAATCGGTCCACTTCACAAACCCCCCTCTCGTAGGATGTTATGAAATTGAAGCCGTCCCTGTACTGATGAGGTTCATAGCCCGAAGCCATGATATACAGGTTGTTGGCTTTTGGTAAATTTTACTAAGCTGATGTTTCGGATGTTCATCGAAATATGACTTATTCACATACTCATATCTGCGGGCTTCGCGCAGAGAAAAGTCGTGAAAAATTGCATTGTTTTAATGCATTTTCAAAGGGAGAGGTCCCCCCTTTCTACGTGTCTAAATGTTTTATCAATAAAGTCCTTATAAAATTATTTCATTATTTTGAATATTTTACATGATCCAGTCTCATTCCAGGAAATTATTGATCATACGTTGCATATATTCCACCGATCAAAAGAGAAAAAAAAATAGATAGAAAAATATTATAATAATTAAATATATATGCATTTAAAGAGAGAGGCTATATATATTATAATGTATTCTAACGTAAATGAGAAGCGAGAAAGTTTTATATGAGAGGGAGAAAAGGTAGAGTATGCAAATGATGAGAAAGTTGCATATTAGGCGCCACACGTTGCAGAACTAGGGTTAAACTACTCCACACGGGGGTAGCAGTGCCATAAATTATAGGACCCAGTTCCATGGGAAACTTGCCCCGACTCCATCTTCATTAGTAGCAGACTCCTGGGCAATTCATTAGGAATTCTCTCCCGCCCGTTTTTTTTTCTTTTGGTCATGTTGGGCTACGCCCCCCACTCACTGTCGAGTGTATATACATATATACTGCTATACACTTTACTAGTGTATATATATACACTTTGTTTATGGTAGAAATATTGTCTTTATTCGACTTCTTTTATCTGGAATTACAAACCTATTAATTTGCATATCTGGAGCATTTTATTTCACCAATATAAAGTGCATATTGACGATTTTTAAAATAATAAATATATTATTAAATTTTAAATACTATATTTATAGCCACACCTATGAAAATATAAGAAATAAAAACTTATGTTGTCTTCTATGAATAAAAAAATAAATATAAAATTTTCATTAATTTTGTTATTTTATTAGAAAATTTATGCTTATTTGCATATTCACACTGATTCTATCTATAACCGTCTTTATATACGACCGTCTTTACCTATAATTTTCATATTTAAATGATACATTTATATCGAAATAAAAAAATATTTATTTCAATATATATTAATTTTATATATTTTATAGACAACTTTGATGTTATCTGGTTAAAATTTAGGATCACAATCACAAAAATATTAATATTTACACACCAATTACAAGAACTGTGTCAATAGGAGAATATAAATATCAGGACAGTTCTATCATATCCTTTACAACAATTCGGAAACACCTAGATCTCCCCCTACCACGATCACTTTCAGTTTATTTCTACTTGTTCAAGAGCGAGAGCTCGAAATCTTGGTGTTTTTATTTAATAAACCAAAAATTATTGCGAAAAAGCTTTTTTATGAATCTTAATATTATAAAACAACGAATTATTCACTCCGCTTTATAAAAATGTGAAAATGCGTAAAACTTTGGTGAACTTAGCTTACTGGGTAAACAAAGTGGAATATAAAATTCTATATACAGTTACGAGCGTCATGCGTCATCTCTGTCACCGTTTGCTTTTTTTTTTTTGGAATGGCGCTCTCCTATTGGTTGGCTACGATCACGTGGCTACGATGGCGCCGCCACTACGCGAGACATTTTGTTTTTGACTTTGCCCCCCCCCCCCCCCCCCCCACTCGCTTTTTGGTTTTTGTAACTATTGTGTTGGAGCGGGTCGCTCCTTAAATAAATGCATATATTAGTTAATAACTAAATGGAATCCTCTCTTTCTTTTTCCCAGTAAGAGACGCCTACGGAAGCCAACAGTACATAGACAGATAAAGCACATAGGCTATAGTTATTAACTAATATATGCATTTATATAAGGCGCCAATTTATAATTGTAACAAATAGTATTTGAATCAAAACATTCAATCGGGTAAAACACGGGGCGTTGCCCAGGTCATTCGGCTAGTAATGATATAAACAGTAAGCAATGTGTTTCTTTATTCGTGCAAAATGCAAGCTTTCGAATCTTTTTAATCCTTCCACAGACATATTTTCACAGTATGTCTGTGGAAGGATTAAAAAGATTCGAAAGCTTGCATTTTGCACGAATAAAGAAACGCATTGCTACTATTTAAATTCTTATTTTAAACTTTATATCATTTTTCTATTGCGTGCATTTCTATTATAATTCCAATAAAGTGGAATAGAAGTTTTTTAATGAAACAAGAGTGTTGTAAGGTGCCGACAGAACCCAAGAAAATGTGTCCAAGGATATGAAGATATGTTCGTGTGATCACAGGCAGGATTATCACAGTGCGCCCTGACAAATAGGATTACAGTTATTTACATCGGGGGATATTCGGTCTTCCTATTGGTCAGATACGCCTTCAATTTCCTCCCTTTTTTACATATATTTCTTCTTGCTGAGCTCTCATTGGCTGTGTGTTTCACACGGTTTAATCTGTAGTTGTGTAGATGCTGCTCACAAATGATACTTGACTACCATTATTGGAATTTTATTATAATAAAATTATATTAATTATAA
This sequence comes from Cordylochernes scorpioides, assembly GCA_030710605.1. Classification (NCBI taxonomy): domain Eukaryota; kingdom Metazoa; phylum Arthropoda; class Arachnida; order Pseudoscorpiones; family Chernetidae; genus Cordylochernes; species Cordylochernes scorpioides. The sequence continues at coordinate 59,587,437 of CP092884.1, forward strand.
TTTTTAAAACTCTCAATCATAATTATATAATACTAGCCGAATGACCCGGGCAACGCCCGTGTTTTACCCGATTGAATGTTTTTATTCAAATACTATTGGTTACAATTATAAATTGGCGCCTTAAATAAATGCATATATTACTATAGCCTATGTGCTTTATCTGTCTATGTACTGTTGGCTTCCGTAGGCGTCTCTTACTGGGTAAAAGAAAGAGAGGATTCCATTTAGTTATTAACTAATATATGCATTTATTTAAGGAGCGACCCGCTCCAACACAATAGTTACAAAAACAACAAAGCGAGTGGGGGGGGGGGGCATGATGGGGGGGGGGGGGGGGGGCATGATGGGGGGGG